>APFE030653579.1:3984-31607 GCA_000404065.3 Pinus taeda
CATCATGTTGAGGCCAAAACAATCCATCTCCGCCATTGTTCCACTAATGAGCAAATTGCAGACATCTTCACCAAAGCATTTGGAAGAGAAAAGCTTGAAAGATTCAGAACGATGCTTGGACTCACCAACATCCCTTCAGATTAAGGGGGGGAATGTTGACACCTAATCCTCAGTGATTGGGGAATTGAATGTGAATAGTCATCGAGAAGATGAACTGAACAATCACATTCACGTATATATTAGATAGATGGTTAATTGAATAAATGCATCAGTTTTCCTGGAGTTACTCCTAGCCTGACATAAATAATCATGACCTTCTCTAGATTTTGGCAATCCCCCAACAAAGTCTATGTAAACACTTTCTCAAGGACGAGAAGGGACTAGAAGTGGAGTGTACAAGCCTAATTTACTATTGTTCAGATTACTTTTAGCACACATGGTACACCCTTCAATATATTTAGAAATTGTCTCATCCATTCTTGGCCGATAGCAAAATCTTTGCAGCTATGCAACTATTTTACTTACACCAAAATGACATGATATTAGAGAATTGTTTGCTTCTTGGATTATATTAACTCTTTTAGTTTTAGGAATTCATAACTATCCCAAACGATACAAGAGTTGGTCCTTAACATGATAATCCAATTCTTCTACTTGTTTTCCATGACTTCAACTTGCATATACATCTTTAAAATCTACATCTTGAGCATATTGTTCGATGTAACTTTCATGCAAAACTGAATTATGCTTAAGTATAGTAGATGCATTTATGATTGATATGGATAACATATCTGCAAATTTATTGTGTATGCCTTTCTTATATGTGATGACTAGATGGAACTGCTATAGAAAACCCATCCACCTATAGTGTCTTGATTCTTGTAACTTAGTTTGTGAGTGTAAATATTGAAGTGGTTGATGATTAGTATGTATAACTGTTTCTTTTCCAATTAGGTAATGTTTCCACATTTTCACACTCTATACTAATGCATACAATTCTTTATCATATGTGGGATAATTAAGTACTGTAGAATTAAATGTGTCAGAATGATGTCATATGGGTTTACCATGCTGCATCAACACTGCTCCCATGGCATAGCCACTGGCATCTATTTCAATCTCAAATGGTCTTTGAAGATCTGGAAATGCTAGTACTGATGTTGTACTAATTTTTTCTTTCAAGGTGTTGAAGACTTTCTATTGTTTACCTCCCCACTGAAACACCTTGTTTAATCTTGTCAAAGCATGTAAGGGAGCTGCAATCAAGGAAAATTTAGCAATACACTTTCTCCAATATTGTGCTACTCCTAGGAAGCTTCTAAATTTTGTAGCAGATTTGGGTTTATGCTAGTTTATAGTGACTTCAACATTAGAGGGATCTATCTTCAATTCACCACCCCCTACTATATGACCCGAATAATTTAAATATGTTTTGCCAAATTGACATTTCGTTAAGTTAACATAGAGATTTTATTTTTTCAAAACATCTAGAGTTTGCTTTACATGCTTCAATAAAAGTTCGGAGTACATCATTCATAACTCCCATCAAAGTGGTAGGAGCATTTGTTAAGCAAAGGCATAAGTAGCCACTCATATAGCCCTTGCTTTGTTTTGAAAGCAGTCTTCCATGCATCTTGTTCTGTAACTCTAACTTGATGGTAGCCACTACACAATTCCAAATTTGAAAAGTAAACACATTATTTTAGTTGATCCAATAGATCATCAATGCAAGGAAGGGGATAAAAATTCTTGATTTTTATTTTATTTAATGCTTTGTAATCAATGCGCATCCTCTAGGAACCATATTTCTTTCTCACCAACATGATCGAAGATCCGCATGGTGATGTGATTGGTCTTATGAACCATTTCTTGAGCAAATCTTGTACCTGATTCTTGATCTCTACTTTCTCTAAAGTGGATAACATGTACATTCCGATGTTAGGCAATGGAGCATCTTGCTACAAATGAATATCATGTAAAATTTCCCTTTTGGGTGGCAAACCTTTAGGTTCTTGAAATAGGATATCATATTCTGAAACAACATTTTCTAAATCAACTTTTTGTTTAGCATCACAACCTTCAAATATATTGGTTTTATCATGGTTATTTTCCTTTACAACCATCAATAAAAATTTCTTGCATGAATTTACAATTATTTTCATCTACCCTAAGTTTATGAGAGTGTAATTATTTTTGAGTTTGTGAGTTATTACAATATATTCTATTCCATCTTTTTTGAGTTGATACTTATTTTTGGCTCTATAGAAAATGGCTTTTCTATCATACAAGTAGGGACTTCCTAAAACAATTCCACATACATCCAAGGGAACGATATCTAACTCAACCTCATCTACAAATGCTGACCCAAAAGAAAACCTAAGTTGACATGGTCTAATTACTTGTAGCTTTGTTTTATCACATACCTAACCTAATGGATATGGCTTTTTGTGAGGTGTGGTTAGTAATCCCAACTTCTTTACAATTGCTTCAGAAATCAAGTTTACTTGTGAACCACTTTCAAATAAAGTATTGGTCTTTTGATGCTTGGAAATAACTCTAATATGAAAAAGCTCATGTCTTCTCCTCTTATTTTATTCATTATCAATAGTCTGTGTAGAATTACTAGTAGATGCTTTAGAATTTTTACCTTTTATACCTGTAGCTGTGATTATTGTTTCATCACCTAAGTTTGACACCAAATATTTCTGTATAGCACCAGTAATATTCTTCTTATTTCCATAAAACTTCTTGGGTTTCAGCTCCAGATGCAAAGACTAGCAATGTTCATCATCGTGTCCATCCTTCTTGTAGTGAGTACATGAAGGTTTGCCTTTTTGTACAATGTTTGCCTTCCTCTCTTTCCATTTCTACTTCTTCTTTTCCTCGTTCTTGCTTGCAGTGGTTTTTTATGATCCCCCAATCTTTGGGTTCACATTTTTGCCTCCATCCTCTAGATGTGTATCCTGAAAAGATACCTCATCTATGCTAGTGGGGTTAAGCATGAGAATGGTGTGCCTCAAATAGCTATGCAGACCACCTATATACTTCAGAAAATTTTCAAGTGAGTCTAGAGAAATGCCTAGAATTAAAGCTCTTTTCTGAAATTCCTACATATAGCTTTGTACACTTTGCCCCTTTAATTAGCAAAGAGGTTTCCAACTCATCATGGCTTGCTGCATATAAGCTATTGGATAGAATTGTTGTTTAATGGCATGAACAAATTCACTCCAGGTAGAAATAATTCTACCATGCTTCTTTAGATTAGCTTGTGTCCTGCCTTCCCACCACACTAGGGAAATTTCTCCCAGGTGAAGGCTGGCCAGCTGGATCTTTCTCTTTTCTGAATGGATGTTCTGCACCCTAAAATATACATCAATCTGTCTAATCCATTTATATAGCTTTTCTGCATTTAATTCTCCATCATATATTGGAAAATCAAAATTTACATCTAATTTAATCACAGAAGTCTTCTTTTTATTTTCAGGGCTAGAAGGAGGTGTTGATGGAGGAGGTTCTTCCACTTCCCCTTCACCTTCTAAATGGGAAACTAGAATAGGTTCCTCTACTCCTTTGCCTGTTTGAGATGTTGAAGGGATTTCCCCTCAGCCTTTCTTAAATTCTTGGTACATTTCTTCTACCATGGCTCTCATGATCATGAAACTGTCCATGAGCTGACAGTCTGATTCCAATGGGATTTCTTCTATCATTTTTGGCCTAGGATAGACTCTTCCAATTTTTGAGTTAGCCTCAACTAGTTCTCCTTCTCCTAATTTGAGCTTTGACCTAGTTAGTATTCAACAATCCAGCACAAGCTTGTCTAACTTTAGCAACCTAGCGCTCTGATACCATTTGATCTGAAAATGAGACCTTAGATAATTATTAAGGTATTACAAACTCATGTGCATAGATGTGCCTATGTTACTTTATGCAATGGATTGATAAGATTGTGAAATACATAGACAATGAAGTAGTTTAGAGAACACAAGAGACAAACACATATAAACATAGCAAGTTTAATATGGAGTTCACCTAATACTCCTGGGCTAGTCTTCAGTGGTGACCTCCCTATTATGTCTCTAAAAGCATATTTTTACAGTAGTGAGCTCAAATTGAGCCTCACCATAGACTCTCCTTACTGACTCTCTATCTCTATTGCTCTCTCTCAGCACTGCCTACCTCTGTTTGTTCTCTCTCTGTGGCTTTAAAGTTAATCCGCTCTGTCTGTTCATTTCTCCTTCTCAAGCTCTCTAGCTTCCTGACCTCTGTACGCTCAAATCCCCCTCTGAGCATTGGCAATCATTGCTAAAACTCTTTCAGGGATGGTGGCCACTTGTTCTATAATGGAATGAGTCATCATCCCTTTGAAATCCCCAAAAACAACATTCTTTGTTTTCTTAGAGAAATACATTCAAAACTGTGAAACTCTGCCAAATTTTCATTTATCAGTTTTGAAACATTATGAATCCGCCTTATAACTCCTATCAGAGCTACCTGTATATCGACATTGCATCTCCCCAACTGATCTAGGAGATCCAGATTGAATGGATGTGGTTTATTTTGGGCAGCTATTTCATATGGGGGTTAACTGCCCCATGAGGGTGGTTTAACATGTGGTAGCCAATGTATGGGCTTGAGTGGAGCCCGACCAAAACCTCTTACCACCTATGACCCTCCCAAAATCCTATCTGTTTTGTGATTTCCCTTTACATTTGAAAATACATTAAAATACAAAAATCCCACTCATCTCAGACTTGAATATATATATATATATAAATATATATATATATATATATAATATATATATATAGATATACAACACACACACACACACACAACACACATATATATATATTATATATATATATATATAATGATGTATTGTATATGTATATGTAAATTATATCTACATGTACATGTACATGTTACATATACATATACATATACATATCATACATATACATATAATACATATATATTATATATATATATATATATTATATATATATATATATATTTGCTTTAACAAACCTTTTCGGGTCATGTTCATAGCATTGACACTTTATCCTTTGTATTTCATTTATTTAATGAAAATCACAAATATAAAGGAAAACCCTATTTCTCGGACCTCAAAATATATTGAATACCATTCATAACCCTGTCGGGTCTTGATGCATATGTATCATCCCCCGTTCCATGGTGTTTCTCTGATGCGACTCATCACAATCACATATCACATGAGCGCTCGGGCCATTCAAAGCACTCCAATATAATCTGCTAATGCGATATGGTGGGTCAACCTAGGATGTCAACCTGCATGCTTGATTGATGGTCCTTATTGATGCTACTAATCGCTATCGAAGCATTTATATGGTCACCTATAATACACTCCATTTGCCTTCACCGATTGGGATATCCTGATTGGATCTAGACCGTTGACCGGCCAAATCTGACGGCTCCGATTCAAATTTTCTTTGACCGCCAATAAGCCTATTTTTCAGTGTTTCCTTCATGTTTTTGCCTCCCAATAGTGTAATCTGACTTTTTGAAAAGTTCTTCTCATGCGATAGTTTCAAGTGTTTGAAGACTTAGAGGATTTTCTAGGATCCACGAACAAAAAAGAGAATAGAAGAATCTCTCATGATTATATCCAAATAGGGTTGAGGTCACTTGTATTTATAACCTTCTAAGGCTGTCCAATTTTCTTTAGGGATGACCTGATCAAATATGCACATGTGCGCTAATAATTCAAATATGCACTTTCCCTTGGCCAAATTTGATGACATTTATGTTGGTTTTGGTCCTCTCGAAAAGAGAAATTTAATGCCACCATCAGCTCTATCAAATGCATTTTCCAAAGTGGAATTCAACCATAGATGCCAAATTTAACACTCCCTCTCAACTAGGGGTAATTTTGCCTACGCCATCTCATGTGATTCTTGTCATCAAATCCTATCCAATATCAAGAATCTCATAATCACATATCATCACTATCAATTTCAATTCATCTGTTGTTTATTCTTCCTGATCTCTTGATTATTCCTTCTCATATGCTAAACATTCTCGAATCTAAAAGAAGAATAATTTCAAATTGGTGTGAAGCCTTAGCTACCAAACTCTATTAGTTCGAGAGTCACTGCTACCACTCAGAATCACTGCCAACAATGAGCCCAATGCTACCACCTCAGAAACACTAGAGGGTAGCCAAATATATGATTTGCATCAAGATCATAGAGAACATATCAAAATCACATCGGGGAGAACATCTCAACCTGAAATATCATGGGGGAGCTAAACATATACAACCCCATATTGAGAAATAGATGATTTAGGGATGCACATCCCAACCCATCCTATTTCCTACAGATGTTCCTAGCAATGACCCTCAAGATTCACGTGGTGTGAGACTTGCATCATAATTTGCGCTTTGGCTAGATACCCAACTTACCAAAAGGTAATGGTAAAATTCTTGAAGCCTCCTCAGCTCACAGGCCATGCGTGGAGGGATGATAAAATAAAATATTATATGAGAACAAAAATATTCATATCATAGAAAGGATACCATAGTCATTCTCCCTCTCATGGGGCTAGTAACCAAAAAGCCTAATGTTGTATTCTGCAGCGACATCATCTTAATATATGAAGGCATCTCATTTCCATGTATATACGTGATTATTCATGAATAAATTCCCTTTATTTTTCATTGCAATGCTTCCATGCCATATCCACAACATGTTTAAATGACTTTAGAGATTCTTCGTCGTGCCCCCGAGCTAGCCATGTTAGCAACATCATACTTAACCTCAATCATGCTTAAAGCTATGGACCTCTCATCTAAAAACATCAGGGTAGCTATCTCATACTATGGAATCACCCAAATGTACAAATCAATAATGATCCCAAACCACATGAATACATACATGCCATCAGATATTGTATAATGAATATATCAGATCAAAAATTGACCGTCTCATGCAAATATACTGAAGGGTGCTCGATGGAAACTCAATGTGTATGAATCATCTCAATCATGAAATTACTCAGATTCTATGCACAACATATATATATATAGATATGTATATCTATATATATAGGGGCATCCACATAAAGCTTCAACCAACTCTCAGTTTCCAATTCAAATTCACCAATATCTTTTCACAAGTTATTGAAATTCAGTGAGAGTGTCCAAGGATTTATATTTCCACTTTCCAATAACTCTTCAATAGCTTCACAATATAGAATTTTATTTTCTAAACTTTAGAAACTGATTCATCATGTCATGACTTATTATTATGATCTTCAAAAGCCAATTCCTTCTTATTTTTATCATGAGGGGCTCATTACCTATAAAGACTGCACCATCAATGTATGAAAACTAAAATAAAAATTATAGCTTGTACCACTTCTGAAGTATAGGTTTGGATCAATAGATCATCGTAGCTTCTAGAGATAACTATTTGAATGGGGACATATCAAGATCGAGAAGCTTGCTTCATACAATGTTTTCTACAAACATAACACTTTACCAAAACAATATGTTCAACCTTACGTAAATCAATATTGTGCAATAAAATCGACTAAGTCAACTTATCAAACGTTTAGATGTCATATCAAAACTGACATTCAACTCCTTAATATCACTGTAACAAATTCTTTAGACTAGGTGACAGGTAGAGCTCTTGTCCAAATACCAAGTTATGACTTTACCTATTGTTATGCCAACAAATTTTCATTTACAAAGAAATATCAAATCAACCTTCATCAATTCATCCTCATGCTCATAATATAAATCATTTCTATCACTAGATGAAACTTCATACACTAAGGATAAGTCATGCATGTTCCATCCATTTATTATCACATTACTTCGTACTAAATCATAATTGTTTATACTTAAACCAATGTGTCAAATCTATTGATGTGGAAACAAAATATCTATTGAGTACCAATGTAAGTAACTAAAAATCAGTTTTCCCATAAAGCATGTTATCAAGGTAAATTGTGAGCCGTCAATTCAAATCATTTGTCATCAAGTCTGTAGGGCGATTTAATTGTATGCTAAATACCTATCATTTAATTTGTCAAACCAGGGGTTTCGTAAACTTAGAAGAAAACCAAAATATATGGGACTTCAGATGAAACTATTGTACAAATTTTGTTTAGAATGGAAATTCATATTACAATTATAACTAAAGAAAACTACAAAAGAAATCACATGCAAGAAAACTGAATTAAATTCTAGGAATGGAAGCTAAATTCTAAACGTGGAATTTATGAACGCTATGGCCTTTCTAAAATATTAAAAAAAAAACTAATCTATGAAAAAGTATATGAAGAAAACTATGATAATTTAGAAAGAAGAAAATAACAATTAGTGAGAAAGCAGTAAATAACAACTAGTGATTTAGTTGTCAAGCAAGAAAGCTAGGATAACTAGTAAGTGCAGTTTAATGACAATCACATAAAATCTAGGAAATAAAATCATACTTGTGGAAAGTAAATCATACTTGCAGAAAAGAAATAAAAAAAATCAAATTATGTTACAATTTTATGTACATTGTGGTTGATCGGGATGCACACATGAACAACTATCACACCTTAAGAATAAAACAACACTCATAACTCGTAATTTTGGAGAAAATGATATTATTCATGTCGAATGAACAATCATTGATATCATGCTAATGAATAATTGATAACTATTCGCTTCCTTTGAAGGATGCACATCTTATTTATACATTAGTTAGGGTTATATGCTCAGTAAATGTGGATCCCTTAAATATCTAATAGATCCATACTTGTCTCAACTTATCCTAAATATTAGATACAAATTCTATGACTCATAAATACCTACATAATCTTTCTCCTTTGGATATGGTCCACCTCTTGAGTTTAAATTATAATTTGTACTTGGGAGGACAAGTAAGACCCTTCTAGAACCTACAAATAAGCCTACACGTGTCACAAAACTCATAACATATATATAGGTATATGAAGCTATGTTAGTTTCCTAGTTTTTAATCATTAATTCACTTATAATGGATAAAGTAAATAACTTTGCAAAATAATGATTCTTACCCAAATTTTTGTGAAGATGATTACTTGATGTAGGGTTTTATGGCTATATAGTAATGATATGAAGGTTAAATGGAGATGAAATGATGGAAATATGGTTGAAAATGGAAGACAACTTTGACACTCAACATACCCCACAAATAAAGTCGTTTCATGTCCTCGTGCAACTATTGCATCGATTCATTTATCCATAAGTTAATTGTTTTAAAATTCTTTTCTTTTTTATGTGCTTTGACTTGAATGGATTCTCTTCAAACTTTGTGTTATCATATTCTATTTTGAAAAGTGTAATATATTTGATTGGAACATATAGTTTTTATGGTTGGTTCTTGTGTGACAATCAGAATTTTTGAGTATTTCGTCTTGTGTAACAATAATTTTATTTTTGAATACATGAAAACATTTAAATTTTTGTTTTCAACTCCTCTACTAACTATCAATGTATCGATAATTTGCAAAACATATAATCTTTCAGAATCATGCTGCAACAATAGTTGATTGGGAAGAATATGCGGGTTGGAATGAAATGAAAACATATGATGGTGTATGGAATGTAAATGTGAATTGATGTCCCTTTCCCCCAACTAAAGGTGTTTTCAGTTTATGATAATATGAGAAAGGGAGTATAAATTGAGTGATGAATTTTCCAAAATTACAAGTTTAGCTTTTAAGGAATTGTATGACTAGAAATTAGAAGACAACATACCTTCACTTACCTTCAATGTGGATTAGTTGTGTATAATGAAGAGTGTGGTTGCTGATGTTCGATCATGGAGGATGTAAACAAAGGAATTTGATCTTCTTTGTTGTTATTTTTGTGCTAATGAGAAGATTGGGATCTTTATTGCTACTATTACAAATTGATTACTACTGCAAAATGATGATGATGTAGTCTTCAATCGTTAGAAAACTGATGTCGAGCATGAAGAAAAGTCATTGGATTAAAGTCATTGGATTATCGGCCGTTAATGAATGTCGTTAACCAATTCGAGGCAAACTCACCATTAATGTTGATGAGTGACGACATACCTAAGTACATTTTGTGAAGTGCGAATAGATGGGTTGATGTCAAGCCACTTGCGAGATCCAACGATGAAGGGACATTGATGTATTACCATGATTTTTAGTGAGAGAATGTGTCATTAAGTCATATGAGCCTCAAGGTACTAATAAGGTCTATAGCCTTAAACCTAGATAATTTGTTGATGTCAATAGGCAAAGACTTGTTAGAAGGGAGGCCTTAATGAATCCCCCATCATCTAACACGAGCATAAAACAACAATTTTGAAGGACTATGGATGAAAATTTTTTAAGTGGATCAAGGTTTATTTGACGAAACGAAAAGGGAATTAATGTCAATGGGAAAACACATTAACAACTTTAGGGAAAGGATAAGGAAAATAAAATTAAAAAGAGGTTAGGAAGATTGTAGATTATGTGAGCTCTATAAAGTCAAATGAAGTTTGTTTCTAGATTTCATGCATCTACTTATTATTGTACATTTTATTTTTATTCATGAAACGTCATAATTTTCTTTTCTTTTATTTCTTGGAATGCATTTCTTCTCAGTTGCAGGCACACAACACATGATGTCATACAAATGACCCATAAAATAGTTTCATATACATCACAAACTATTATAAACAAAAAAAACAAAAAAAAACAAAAATATAAAACAAAACAAAAACTTTATATGTCGGTATTGTCCCCTTAAAAGAGCATTCATTAGAAAGAAAGGTTATGTGCCTTTAAAAAACTTTTGAGTATGGACACACCCTAACCTAGAGTCTCTTAGAGATTCTTTGAGAAAACACTATGTATGACAACCCATAGTTTCTCCTTAGATGTCATACTTTATATCCATATAATAGCCTAAACACCACTCACAATGAGAGGGTGATATTAATAGTATATAATAATCAGGTTTTGAGGGTCATAGAATAATACTAATGTTCTATATGTTATTATGAATTATTTCATATTTTCATTGTGCATATCAAGAAGATTGCCTAATCTATTTTTGTATTTAGATGGACTAATTCCTTGACCCTTAGTTATAAAATTGAAGATAAGAAAGAATGCATGTATATTCTATGTTTTTCAATAATTTTAAATTTTTAAGTCATGAAAAAGTGTAGTTTGGTAGTTATCATGTTGTTATGAGTATAATATGTCTTTTAGCTTGAACGATGCAGCTACTAACTTTTTAAAAATGCATGGAGTATGTGACATTTTTCATTAAAGTTTATTATTTTATGTATTTTTTTGAGAAATAATCTGTTGAATCTAAGTCAATCCAAGTCGTAAATCAACTAAACCAGTGAATTTAATCATGGTCTTGTGATTTTAAAGATTTAGAAGTTTGTCTACCAAAACTGCAAACTCAGTTTGAATTCTTTTTTCCATCTTAAATTTGGTGAGTTTGGAGTTTCAAAGGAAAAAATCAACAAACCCTATTAAATAGCTAATAGGTAAGGATGTCTGATATTGTCATATACAAGATATAGACCATCACAAGTCATTTCTACACTGATGTTAATTAATATGTTCAATATATAACATAGTTTTCATTATTATCCTCGTTCACTTCTCAAATAGTATAATATTTGAGTGCAATGGATGAGTCAACTATAACAGTGTCATTTGCAACTTTACCTAAATACAATCATAAATGATAACACTCCACTACCAAAGAAAAATTATTAATAATAGAATAACAATCCGTTGCTTCACATGTGAAATTGTTGAATCACGTCTAAGAAATATTGCTTCACTCTTGAAGCATATATTTCAGAATTACATGAGAGAAAATGAATCCTTTCAAATGATTTAAAAAAAAAGAAGTAAATTGTGATATACTAAAATGGAAATCATGTCATTCTCAAAACTTATGAGAGTCGTTAACGACTATGCTTCTCTTATTGTATAATTTAATTTGACATTGGCACAAACCTATTGGAAATCGACACTACGCTTTCTATCTCCTTGTCGACAAAACATATTCAAAATAGACTATCCATGTTCTAGATCTCAACCTAGTGAATTATCAAAAAATTCCTATATTTGTGGTGATAGCTTTTGACATCATCCAAACCTGAAATTCTAGTGTTATTCCCTCTTCCCAATAAACTTGATTGTATGGAACGTTCTCTTGGTTTGTTTGTATATTTATTTATTGTCTTGCTTCATTTAAGAGCCTAAATAGTGCATCATTTCCACACTATATACACTTTAAACAATCAAATTTTCTTTTTTCATAGTGTTTATAATGGACACAAGATTAAAAAAAAAACTATATATGTTTTTGAGACATGTTTTCAGCGACATTCACTTCAAAATTCATTTGTCGACGTGTTTCGAACCAGCAAGTGTGGTTCATCGTTAGGATAAGATGAAGAACCAGCATCGTTAGGATAAGATGAAGAACCAGATCATGGAAACATGTTAAATAGAGAGACCAATCATTCAAACGGCTAGAAAGAAACAACTACTTTTGACCAAAGGAAACAAAGAGAATTGACTTGACTACAACTACATTTGACGAGACCAAGAGTTAGGGGAAAGTTTGTTAATTAGTTAATTTGTTAGATTTATTTATTTCTATTTAAATCTACTTGTAACTAAATATATGAGCTAATAATTAACTAAATTTTTTATAAATCTAAATTAATAACTTTAAGCTTAATAAATAATTTATTATCCTCTTTCTAATTTAAAACTAAATAATCGTATTTAGTTTTAAATTAAAAATAGGATAATAAATTATTTATTAAGTTTAAATTTCTTAATTTAGGTTCATAAAAAAATTAGTTAATTATTAGCTCATAGATTTAGTTTCATATAAATTTAAATAAAAATAAATAAATGTAACAAATTAATAAATTAATTAACTAAGTAATAAACTCTCCCTTAAATCTTGGTCCAGTCAAATGTAGTTGTAGTCGAGTCAATTGTAGCCATTTCCTTTGGTCAAAATTAGTTCTTTCTTTCTATCCATTTGAATGATCGGTCTCTCTATTTAACTTGTTTCCCTGATCTTGTTCTTCATCTTGTCCTCACGACGAACCACACTTGCTGGTTCAAAACACGTCGACAAATGAATTTTAATGTGATTATCCCTGAAAACATGTCTCAAAAACCTAATATGGATCACAGAAGCCTTAATTCAACAATTATATATGTTGTTTGATTTCCTACGTGATACCCTCAAACTGTTATAGTTTTTCCTTTTTCAATGTTTTCCGCAATAGTAAGGAGTGTTAATGCAGGTAGAAAAATCATTAGGACAAGTGTGGTGGCACAATTTTGTAGAAGAGAAAGGCCCTCTGCAGATATTTTTCTTGTCCCTTTGCTAGTGTATACCTTACAAAAAAATGCTAAGTTTTGAATGGAAAATTCTATGGAACAATTGTGCCAGGATTTTGTCGAGATGAATATCTTCTCAAATGGCCCTTTTTTCTAATATGGTATAGTTGAATTTTCTTTTCCCCACTTTTAATATCAAGAAAAATTTTGGACACAAGCCGAATGTATTTTTCCATCAACAAACAAATTTAGCCATATGCCAACGAGTCTTGAGCTCTCCCAGTGAAGTAACTTCAAAAGAGAAGCTCAGATACAACTGTTATGAACATTCTTGTTTGATAACTAAGAATATCCAATATGAATGGGATCAACAATTAAAACCAATATATGATGATATAATATAACATAATATGATTGAATAATGATATATTTCATACATGCAAAGATGAATATAAATATTTTTAGGTCATGTATGAAGGGATGTGACCATTAGAAGAAGGTGCATATTTGTTAACTAGGGATAACTATGCAATTATATTCACTACACATGGTAATAGTTAGAACCCAAACAAGTTTTCAAGGGCACCTTATTTTCCTCTCACTTCTCGTTGAAGAAGTTGTGGGAATATGTTCTTTAGATAATCACGGAAAAGGTGGATAAATGGATTACTAACCCCATGGTGTTGACAATCTGGCTTAAGATAAGTATTGATGCCCTTTATGCCAACCATGTATACTACTATTGAGGGTCCCCTCTCTCTTGGCCTATCAAAGGCTTGAAAATATATGGTAATAATTTCTCTATGGTGGCTCCAATGGCAAGAAAGGATTTTATAGAGTTAGTTGGAGGCTATGTTACACAACTAAGAATTGGGGTTTCGACACACCCCCTTACATTATTGACCTCAAGGAGATGGTTATTAGGTAGACCCAACTCCCAAGGTGAAGTTAAGAGAATGGGGTCTAGGAATTTCTTCTCATGTATGCAAGATACCAATATATGCAAAAGACCTTCTAAACCTATAAAAACAACATGAAGGAAATGCTTGTAAAATGATATATAAGGAGTTAAGGTCCTCATAAAAAATTCATATGAAGTAAACCTATAATACAGACCATCTCTTAATGAATAAATTCAAAATACTTTCTAAGGTATACCATTACCTCGAATGCTCTTAAATTTTAGGACACACATGGATAAATTCTTAATTCTCTAGGTCTCAGTGTTTTGGTATCACCCTAAGTGATTTCTCCAGAAATGAACACGTTCTCAACATGCACTAAATTTAACAATAATTGCATTTGTGGAAACAAGAGCAAGAACAATCTAGAGTGTAGTATGATTCTAAATAATATATGCAATATTTTCCTTACTGATGTATGTCACTTGTGGGCAGTAACAAAGGGTTAATACTTGCAAAAATGTATGAAATATATGCTATATGATTTGAACAAGATTCTAAAATTCAGTATCTTAGAATTTGAATTATGATTCCTCATTTTCTAAAATATAACTTGTATGTTGTTTGGGAATATTTTGAAATTGTAATTTAACATCTTCTACAAGGTTTTATCAAACACCTTGGCCTAAATGAAACTTCTACTTTTAAAAAAAATATGTGACCCTTCATATTACTCTAATATGTAATAATACATCCAAAACAAACTTCCAGAAACACCTTTCATGAATAAGAATTCCCCTGCCAAAATCATCCTACATTAACTAGTATACTATGCTGTCAGAAAATGTTGTAGGAAGAACTTAGAGATTAAATTTTAAAATATATTGAAAACATAAACCTTTGTCATACACCTACATATGGGGGGTGCTTCTAAGATGTTGTGGTTTCTCACTAATAATCATCAGAAACAATAGAAAATTTTGGTGTTACTAATCTTGTTATGAAGCATAGAGAGAATGATATTAATTAGCACAAGAATTAAACAAATTTCTCCAAATTTCCACCATAGAGCGAGTATTTCAGGACCAAGACTCCAACCTTGCTCTCGAAAGTAATTTTTTTCTTTTCCTTTTTTTTTTAATGAAGGACATTTCATGCAGGACATTGAGCTTCTCTTAATACGGTTCAACGGAGAGAATTTCCATCCTTCATGAATATAATTTCCTTTGGAGTAAACCACCACAACAAAAGGGTTAATTGTTTGGCTGCCTTTTAATAGTGAAATTGTCCCATATGGTAATTCATTTGGCAAACTATGTGAATGAACAAGAACAAATAGTAATAATGTCTCTCTACATAAAATCCATGATAATAAAAGTATACTATATTGAAAAGAATATGTTCCTAAGAGAATAAAGTGATCACAATTGATTACATCAAGGTTGCAGCATTTAAATTTTTGAGCAATTATTTGATCCAAATTTCTGAACACAAAATATTATAGCTCCCATGTTAAGGTCATTCTATAAAATGCTAAGCATGCCTTTGGTCACTTTCAAAACAATAAATCCCCATCATTGGGGAACCCAAGGGAACAATTTTTCTTTAACGTTGTGAGACAATATGAATGGGAACTTCATTACAACCCTGTTGGTGGAATTATATGTATTCTAATTCCAACATTTAATTATTGAATATTGGATCATAAGAATTAGACATGAAAGCACATGAAATGTATGATTAGAGGCTATTGTATGTTATGCTAACAACTAACACTAGAAAAAATTAATCACTAAGGGTTATCACTTTTCACTGGACTATGGGACTCTAATTCTTATTGTGTTTTGAACCACAATATTTCGTTACCAATAGAGGATGTTCATGTGATTTTATATATGCATATTTTGAGTTCTTTAGACTTCAGTGGTTTTAATCCTATAGTGATGAAAACCTATTAAACATGATGCCAAAAAGTAAGTTGCATAAAAGAAAATACCGACAACTATAAGCAAAAGTGTGCAAGGCAAGTAAAGAAAACAGGCCAATAAACTACAAGAAATACAGTAAGAAACTATCAAAAATAAATGTTAAGCAGGCTTCGATATATACTATAGGTTCTTGTTCATTGTAGGAATATTTTATTCAGTACCCGCAAAGCTCCAATCAATTAAAGAATCCTAAACAACAAATTACATATTTATTTAATACTTTGTTCTAGTACAAAAAATAGTACTAAATTATGTACGGAAAAGTTGGAATTTGAAATTATGAATAAGTATCGAATTAATTACAGAAATTCTGTAAATTGGAATTATGAACATTAAAACATGTTAAGAAAATAATTTAAATTTGTTTGACTTTTTAAGCCTCACAAAAATCAATTTGAATTTGATCATAATCAACTTTAATAAAGGTATCTAAAAATAGAGCAGTAAATCTAATACTAGGTGAAATACAAATCTAATGACAAATTGAAAATAACTTGAAATAAAATATGGAATAAAATGGAGTTCGCTTCTTAAACCTAAAGAGAGGTAGTAAACACTAAATTGAAATTATGAAAGTGAATATAATTAAGTTTCATGTAACATAAATCCATTGCAAAATAAAAATAAATTTCCAGATGTAAGACTAATCTACAAAACACATGAAGCATAGCAACACTTAATGACACTAAGGGGGCCTTCCCAATAGGTTAGTGCCACTAAGAAAATCTCAAATCAAGCCATGAATAAGTGCCATAATTCAACAACCATCAATTCTTTATTTCTTCAGAAATCTCTCTTACAAATCAACGCTCTAAATCCCTTGAAAAATTAATCATTTATCTCCTCTATTACAATAATAAACAACCTCCTTTCCTCTACGCTTGGAGAATTTATTTATACATAAAATTCATAGAGGAAGGATAATATCCAATCTCGTAAACTCAGAAAATGAATTTAAAATTGTAGAGGAAAATCTCATAACAATTATTTTTGTGTAGTTTTATACAAATTAAAGAACCAACCATATATTCTCGACCATGATATGTTTTTGGGAGTTGTTTCTATGGATCCTAAATTTGTATATTTTCAACAAAAATATGACTTGGAATTTCCTAATTCAATTCGACGGCCTCGTAAATTGTGCTCAGAGATCATTGTTTAGATTTTTTCCAGCCTAGGTTTTGCAGAATTTTTGTACGAAATTGCTTTAAAGAACTAGCTATAACTTTCAAACCATATTGAATTTTGGGAAAGAATTTTAGATACAAGTAAATTGTTAGGTTTTGATAGGATATATTTTCCATATTCTTGGTATTCACCATCATATGCGCGGGAATATAGGTAGAACATGGCAGGTTCAAATCTATTACATATTTTTTGTTGTATCTTAAATCATGTACTAGGATCCCACATGTGAGCTGGGTATGTTACAAGGATTTTACCAGCATATTAATCCCACTTGGCACCTAGTTAACCATGCTAGATAAAATAAAAACTTAATTTTATAATTTTGTACTTTTTTCCCTCCATTCATGTAAGTGAAAAATTAAGTATCGAACTGCTGAACTAATACAGATATTTTTTTTTTTGTAGTGGACATGCTCCTTGCCCAAATAACCACATTAGTAAACATTCATTGATAAAACCATATTAAAAACTTATTTAATCATTAAAAATAAAAGAAATTGTTAATAATTAACCACAAGGTTAGATGAATGCATTTAGTAAAAATTGTAGTATAATAGTTACAAAATATGTTATAAATGTATGAATGTACCTTGTAAATCAATGTTTTGGATAGCCAATATGATAACATATCTAGGGCCAACCATTCCCCTATGCCTAGGACATTGCATGGCCTCATTCAAACAAAATATGGACTAGGAAGGAATATTTTAGGTCCCTATGCTACTAGTGTAGCCCCTATTGTTATTAGTGCAACCCCCTTATTGTATTGTTCTGCCCATGTTGTCCCATTATTATTATTATTATTATTATTATTGTGCCCCATAGAAACCCACTATTGTTATTGTTGTGTCCTTGCATTCTTATTGTTATGTCGGTTGTGATTATATTAGACTCCTATATATAGAAAGGATGTTTTCTCATTTGAATCATCTAATAATTGTTCATTTGTGTAATGTAAAGGAGGTTTACCCCTCAAAGAGACTTATTTTGAAGTGACTGATCTATCTCTTATTCTATTTTGTGAGTTGGTTGGATAACATTTGGTAACAAATATTTGGATTCTATGGTTTCAGTGCTTTAAATAGTTCATCGTGGAATTTCCATTATAATGTTTTTTATACAAAGCTTTAGAAGCTAAAATTAAAACCAAGTTGATAGAAAATATGGATGAAATTCGTGCCAGAATCGCAGATCTTTTTTTGCTATATTTTCTAAGGTATGATCTAAGGAAGTTGGGGGTTTTGTAGGTTCCAGAATTCCATCTGAAATAGGTGACCTATGGAAAATCATCATAAACTTGTCTCTGAGAACCAAATTCAAATTTCATAAAAATTGACAGAAAGAGGACTGGCGATATTATCTTGGGTATCATTTTCAAGGCTGAAGGTCAAAATAGTCACATCTGGTACATCATACAAGTTCTCTCTACTGAATAGGTCTATAATTAGGTCATTGTCGGAGATTGATAATAACTCTTTCTTGTAGAATCCAATCCTTATCAGACCTGTGTGGTTTGAAAGAGGTCTCAAATGGCTACGAAAAGAAGAAATTTTAGAAATTTAAGGTTCGAAATTGCAAAGTTATAGTCATTTAAATATTGATCTCCTATAAGCAAGGTAGAGAATGACTTGAATGAAAAAAAATAGAAATTCCTAGTAAGAAAAATTGGATGGATTATTTGAACAATGTGATCGAAGCTAAGCTAAATAATTTTATCTATGCCATGGAAGCTAAAATATTGATGCTATGGAAGCATAATTGAAATGCAACATGGAAGATTTGAAGATAAACAATGAAGGTTTAAAGGAAGGTTAGACAAAGTTGCTACAAGAAAGACTTCCTAATGACAAAAAGGTAGTAGAGGAAACCCATGATGAGAAAAAAATAAATGTAATCATGCTTTGATAGAATCTAATGTTGGATTGAAGACCCTATTCCAAAGATAGATGTGAGGAAGTTTTATGGCAGGGATCTGGATATTTGGATACTACATATGGAGAAATATTTTTATCTACATGACGTGAAACCATCACGAAAGGTATGTATTGCATCTTTTTATTTAGAACCAAATCAGTTTTTATGGTATATAGGGATTTTTTCTCGTAAACCACTTGTCACCTGGTTAATTTTTATGGAGGAAATGATAGCACATTATGACAATACAAAGAAAAATGCCTTCTTTAGAAAATTGATAAATCTCAAACAAAAGGCTTCAATGGGAAAGCACATTGAGGACTTCAAAAAATTAGATATAAGGTTAAATGTTTTTCCAGAGAAACATAAGGTTGAATTCTTCATAGGGACTTTAAAGGATAACATCCAACATGAGGTTCTCCTTTGGGAACCTGGTTAATTGGAGAAGGCATTCAAGTTGGAAAGAAAAATTGAAAGAAAAATTATGGAAACAAGGTCACCCATCACTCATAACTATAAAGACGGAAGTCTTGTTTATACTAGCCTTCAACAACCTATAAGGTTGACACCACAACAATGGGAAGAAAAAAGAGAAAAAGGGATTTGTTGTAGTTTTGATAGAAAATACACTAAAGGTTATAATTGTGCTCAAAAGAAATTAATTTACATAGATGTGTAAGAGGAGGAAGAAAAGGAACAAGAGACATGAAAATAAGATGATATACACCTGGATCCAACCCTGAAGAAATAAGAAATGAATGTTCCCATATATTATAATTCATTGACAAGAATTACCACTCCTCAAACTATCAATATAGAAAGATATAACAAGAAGAAAATTGTAATAGTGTTGATCCATTCAACTAGTACCCATAATTATATTCATTGAAAGATAGCAAATGAATTTAATTGCTTCCTATATCGAGCACAAGAGTGTCAATTAATGGTTGCAAATGGAGGAAACCTAAATTTATTTAGAAATTCCATAATATCAAGCTATCCATGGGAGAATATGTATTGAATAGTCCAATTCCTTCCATTCCAATGCGTGGCGTTGATGTTGTACTAGGAGTCCAATGGTTAAAGTCTCTGAGCATGAAAACTTTCGATTTTCAAGAAATTTTCTTGAATTTTTTTTGGGAAGGAAAGGAAGTTTAATTAAGGGGTACCATAGGGAAACCATGAAATATAATCATATTTAATGGAATAAAAAAGCTTCTAGAGAAATAATAGTGGGGTATAATTGCACAATTATGTTCACTACAGATTCAAGCAATGAAATCATTTATTTCTCTTGATCTCCAAAAAGTCTTGGAATATCATTCCAAGGTTCAAGCAGTGAAATATCACATCCAACATCAACAACAAGTTCTCCAACTCTTAAGGTGTAACCTCACTTTGGTACAAAATCGAATGAAACAATATGTAGATCAACATCATAGCACAATAAGTTTTGATGTAGGTAACGGGGTATTTTTATGGCTACAACCATACAAACAAATGTACCTCAAGAAATATAATAAGGATAATAAATTATCACTAAAGTACTATGGTCCTTACAAGGTGTTCCAAAATATTGGTGCTATGGCATACAAATTGGAGCTTCATGCATCTTCCCGAGTGCACCTAGTTCTCCATGTTTCAGGCTTAAAGAAGGTTATAGGTGACAAGATCCCTCTTCAAATGATATTGATGGAACTTGATGAGGAAGGAAAAATTATGTTGAAACTAGAAGTCATGGAAACAAGAACCCGACAACTACGAAATAAATCAATTTCAGAGTATCTCATCGAGTGGAAGAACTTACCAACTACATATTCCACATGGGAGGATGAGAATTTTGTACAAAAGCATCTAGAACTACTCAGGTATTAAGGAAAACACTCTTTTTGAGGGAGAGGGGAATGTTAGATCCCTATACTACTAGTGCAACCCTTTATTTTTGTTTGTGCAACCCACTTATTTTATTATTCTTCCCATGTTGTCCCCATATTGTTATTGTTGTGCCCCATAGGAGTCCACTATTGTTATTGTTTTTCCATTGCATTATTATTGGTATGTCTTCTGTGATTATATTGTGACCCCTTAGACTCCTATATATAGAAAGCATTTTTTTTCATTTGAATCATCTATAATTTGTTCATTTGTGTAATGTAAAGGAGGTTTCCCCCTCGAAAAGGCTTATTTTGAAGTTGTTGATTTATCTCTTCTTCTATTTTGTGAGTTGGTTTCATAATAGAATGATGGACGATATAAGGTGACAATGAAGATAATGGCTAAATAAATATGCACCTTGAAAGTAGAATATGAATTAATGGATTTGGAAATTGTGTTTTAAGAAAGGTGAAGAAAGAGGGAGTGGTTAATCATGAAGATTCCTTAAATTTTAATGAGGTAAGGATCCTTTGAACATGTTTTTTTCTCAAGTATACCTTTTGAACTTGATTTGTACTACAAGCTGCAATGAAATTTGTATGAACTTGAATAAAGGTAGAGTAAGGTTGAGAGTCTGAAGTGATTTTGGAAACTCGGAGTTGATGAGTATCAATCTAATATGCTCAAGGAATTTGAAAATAATGAAATTACGATGTTGAAAATATCGCAATGAACACTCCCCCATGCCCTAGGTTTTGCATGTCCTCATGCAAATAGGGTGATGTGTTGATGAAGTGAGGAGGGTTTTCAATATGGTTCTAGTACAAAGGAACATGGAAAACACAACAACATAGCTAATGATATCAATAGTGAATAAAAATAAGTCATATTAGATTTATTAAAATGATGCAAAGCTAAAGTGACTCATAGAAGAAATTTCAAATCACTCATTACATATGATTTCATCATTCTTTAATAGTTTTATGCTCAAGAAAAAGAAAACCTCTATAAATTTAAGGGGAACTCCTTCTTTGTAGAAAAGGAGGATTTTTATGATCACAAAAAATGATGAACAAGTGAAAAATTAGTTAATACTACCCAAATCCAAAAGTCCTATAGTCATACAAGTATTACAGATAAGCTTTGCACTTGTCTTCTATTAGATATTTGTGATCTTGGGTCCCCTTATAGGAAAATTAAATCTTAGATATAGTATGAAAAATAAATGGTAGAGGACTCAAGAATACCTTAAGGCTATTCTTTAGAAACAAATTTATGCAGTTGGTTTTTACCCTTGACTTAATCCACACATGCTTCTCTTTTGTTGTAACACTACAAAGTAACCATCATATGCATAGAAAAAAGCCTTGGTTTGGTTGACATTTCTTTAGGTAGAATTCCCCATTTCCCATGAGAATTCATAGCCCCGATGGGTTTGCCTAATGATATCACACATCGGTATCGGTTGCCATTAGGCATCTATAGCTTCCACGGGTTAACCTCTTAAGCCTATTTGACACTGAAGGTTGTAATCCCATGTTTCCTACCATTTTAGTTTTAGATTATGAACATTTATTTTAGAATTGGCAGATGGGGGAGATGCTTCACAAATCTCCTTATAGACATAGGATATACCTTTCAGAGTGACTTTGATTACTTGCATAATTGACTAGATGCATAAGGTACTGATAGGTACTATAAAGTAATAGTCTAAAGTAATCATCATATGTGTAGACAAAATCCTTGGTTTGGTTGACACTTCTTTAGGACGAATGCCCCATTGCCCTTGAGCATCGATATTCCCAATGATCTTTCCTAATGATATCACAGGTCAGTACCCACTTCCATTAGGCATCCATAGCCTCAACAGATTAACGTCTTAAACTTATCTTAGGCTAAAGGTTGTAGTCGCATGTTTCCTACCATTTTAGATTTATATTATGAACATATATTTTGTAATTGGTAGATGGGGGAGTTGCTTCAAAAATCCCCTTAAAGACATAGGATGATACCTTTTAGAGTGAATATGATTGCCTACATATTGTATTGGAAACATAAGGTACTCATAGGTACTTAAAGGACATAGCATGAATGCGTCATTTTAATGTGAGATGGATGAAGCTAACAAAAGAATAACCAAAAGACACCTAAAGTCTTACTAATCATAGTTTTCATATATATATGCTTTGACTTTTTAAAGTAGTGTTACACTATGAACAAAGACATCATCAACTATTTTACAAGTCTTAATAGACATGCTCAAAGATCATGCCTTAGTGTTATGATTATAGTATTCAAATTTCTTTTTCATTGGTATCATTGTACAAATCTTTTAAATTTATTTTAATCCCCTTAGTATCCATTAGTAACTATATTTTTAGAATTTGTTTTGTATTGATAATCAGAAATACAATTGAATAAGAGAAATGGAATTAGAAACAAAGAAAAGGTATATCAGCTATGAATACTTTGGAATTATCATTCAATTCAAATTTTATGAAAATGATTGCTTATACCATCTTTGTAAAATAATGGTTTTAAAACAGATAAAGCATGAATGCATCATTCTTAGTAACTCAAGGAAAAAGGAAAGTTGTCATCGAACACTCCCATAAGTGTTTCATTCAATTGATGAAGATGTCCTTTTCACTTTTGAAAATATTACTCTAGTATTTAAGCATCTCAAATGAACAATATCCTTGAATCTTTCTTTTTCCTTGAAAAATATCAAATTGGTACCAAAATTCTCGATATTGGTTAGATGAAATATGGTACTAAACAATTGGTATGTAATACTAGATGATGTTGCTATGCAATCATTTCCAACTAAACCTAAAATTCCAAAAGTAATGGGCATATCTTGCTTTATTGAAAATAAAAACTAGAAACAAATATAACTAAAAAGAAATAATAAGTGGCAAAGTAAAGTAATAGTTGAACCATGCTGCAATTCAAAATAAGATTGTGTGTCAATCTTCATTAAAATAATATGCAGCTGAAATAAACCCCAACAGAAATATGTAGTAAGAAGATATATCTCCATTTTTCAACTAATTACATTTTAGTTGTTAACATCCCCACTTATTGAGAACAAGTGAGAAAGATGTTGCACTATATGTTATAACTAAACTAGCTACTATATGCAATATTTATTTATTATCCTACTCTACTTGAGAAAAATAAATTCCTCTCCTTAAGTATGTGAGTATTTGAAATTTAGCCATGTAGTAACAAGTATAAAAATGAATTCTTACTCAAGTTTATAATATAATATTTAATGCATAACTGAGTACGAAGAACCAAATGGTTTAATGATGATGTCAAGAAGTAAGGAAGAATGAAGGAGTGGTATGGACCTACAATTTATTGAAACCAACTTTCAACAAAATCATAATTCTCTTGGTTTACCTCGTTATTTGGGTCATTTAGTATATCCTAATTTACCGTGCCATTCAAATCTTCTAGCATTAGATGATTATCCTCTTATGTGCCTAGAGGATCTGTAGATCGGCATGTCAAAAATTATTCTATCTCAGGTTAGAATGGTTTCTCTCCATTATATTTGGTCCATGATTCTTTAGTTTCTTCAACAATATTGTAAGGGTGGATATCTTCCTGTGATTCATTTTTTTCTCTTCTATCACTTCTTGAGAGGCATATATGTTCTTGACTAGTAGAAAGATTTGTTCTTCCTAAGAAGAAGATATCCTAGCTTCTGCTAGAATTTGAGAGAGTTCTTCTAAACTATTGATCATCTTTGAATATTGCTTTTTTGGCTATTAATCCCTGTCATTCACATGGATTAGTGGATGGAATTCTTATCAAAAATCCTAAGTCAATAAGAAGTAAATGCACTTGAAACAAATGAAAGCAAACCAATCATGTACTCGAAGTGCCATCTTGCTACCAAGGCCCTCATGTCACCGTGTTATATTCCCACACAAGTTAGGTTTATCTTCTTTCCATGAATCAATCTAAAGGAAAACATACTAGAAAAGAAAAATAAAGAAAAATGAGGCTTTTGGATCCTACCTTTAATTATATGCATATGAAAAAGAAACTAGAAAATCAATTAGAGACCACTATCCTTTCAAGTGACCCAACCATAGTGGATGCATGGCTCTTCACTCATGTCTTACCATCTTTATTTTCCCTCTGGTTTCCTTAAAAATTATATCACACAGAAACCTTGAGAAAGAAACTATGGTCTAATCCCTTTAGCATGTCCCTAGCAGCGACACCAAAAATTTTGGTGGAATTATGTGTATTCTAATTCCAAGGTTTAATTATCGAATTAGAGATCGTAATAATTAGAGATACAAGAACATGAAATGAAGGATTAGATCCTATGGTAGCATTTTTTAACAACTAATGCTATAAATAAATAGCTACTAAGGATTATCCCTTGTCATTGGACTGTGGAACTCTAATGCTTATCGGGTTTCGAACCACAATCTTTCATTACAAATAGATTATGTTCATGTGGTTTTATATATGTAGCTTATTAGGTATTGAGACCTTATTGTTTTTAATCCTATAGTGATGAAAACCCATTAAGCATGTTCCGACAACTATAAGCAAAATCATGTGAGGCAAGTAAAGAAACCAAGGCAATAAACTACAATAAATGCATTAACAAATTACCAAAAATAAATTCTAGGAATGCTTTGAGATATATTGTAGGTTCTTATTCACTATAGGAGTATTTATCAAGTAGATGCAAAGTCGCAATCAATTAAGGAATCATAAACTACAAATTACATATTTCTTTAATACTTTGTTTTAGTATAGAACCTAGTATCGAATTAAGTACAAAAAGGTTGGAATTTGAAATTATGAATAAGTACCGAATTCAGTATAGAAATTTTGTAAATTTAAATTATGAATATTAAAACATGTTAAGAAATCAATTTAATTTTTTTTTACTCTTTAAGCCTGAGAAAAACAATTTGAAATTTCTCATAATGCATTCTCCTAAACAGATTTGAAAATAGAGCAATAAGTCTAATACTAGGTGAAATACAAATATAATGAAAAATTGAAAATAAAATCAATTAAAATATACAATCAAATGAAATTAACTTCTTAAACCTAAAAATAATTACCATATAGTAAATTGAAATCATGAAAGTGAATAGGTCTAAGTTTTTCCTTACATAAATTCATTGCAAAATAAAACTAAAATGCTAGATGTAAGACTAATCTACAAAACACTTATAGTAACACTTAACCACACTGAGGGGCCCTTCTCAAGAGATTAGTTCTACTAATAAAATCTCAATTCAAGCTAAGAATATGTACCACAATTCCACAACCATCAATTCTTTATTCACTTCAAAAATTTGGGTTACAAATCAACGCTCTAAATCTCTCCAAAAACTAATCGTTGATCTCCTATATTAAAATAAGGAAACAAAAAATCCTTTCATATTCCCTTTGATGCTTTATTTATACACAAAATCCATTGAGGAATGATAATATCCAATCCCCTAAACTCATGAAACAAATTTACAACTTTAGGGGAAAATCTCATAACTTTGGTTCTTGTGTAATTTTACACAAATTTGTGCTAAAGAACCAACCATACATTACCACGCATGATAGAGTTTGGGGAGTTAATTATATAAAGACTAACCCGTTATATTTTAAACTAAAACCTCTCTTGTAATTTACTAATTCGATTCCATGGACTCGTAAATCGTGCTGAAAGATGCATGTTTAGATTTCTTGACAATCTGGGTTTTGTAGAAATTTTGTTCAAAATGGCTTCAAAGAATTAGTTCTAACCTTAAAATGATATTGAATTATTTGAAATAGTTTCAGGTACATGTTGTTAGGATGTTGAAAACCCTATTTTCGAGATTTTTGAGATTCACCATCATATGCCTGGAAATCGAGGAGAAAATGGCAATCTCAAAATTCCTACATATTTTTTTATGCAACTTAAATCATGTACTAGGATCCCATGTGTGAGTTGGTTATATTACAAGGATTTTACCTTTATATTAGGTCCATGTGGAACATAATTTACTATGGTAGCTAAAATAAAAACATATTTTATAATTTTGATTTTTTTCTCTTCATTCATGCAAGTGCATAATTAAGTACCCAACTGTTAAATGGATACAAAGATAGAAATTTTTGTAGTGAAGCATGATCCTTAGCCACCTAAGCACAATAGTAAACCCTAATTGACAAAATCATATTAAAAACTCATTTAATCATTTAAAATACAATAAATCCTTAATAATTAACCACAAGCTAACATGAATGAATTTAGTGAAAATTTGTAATATAATAGTTATGGAATATGTTATAAATGTATGGATATGGATTGCAAATTAAGGTTTTGGATAGCCAATACAATAAGATAGCTAGG
>APFE030653588.1:0-10117 GCA_000404065.3 Pinus taeda
TCGGATGGTTTGCTAAGAGAGAGTGTGAGGATTTCTTGATGTAATCTCCAATTTATTTAATATATTCCTGATGCCTAAGTTTGGTGGACGTAGCCCAGATTGGTTGGGTGAACCACGTTAAAAAGCTGTGTTCTATGTGTTTGAGCTTCTGCTGTGTTAATTGTGTGTTTCATTTAAATTGCTGTGCCTGAATTCCAACGGTTTCATGCTGGTCGTCATATTCTCCCTGGTCCTTCAGCACGCAATGGTTGCAAGTTTCACACTGGTAAGCATATTCTTACTGATCCTTCAGCACCTCCACTTTCTATAGAGACTCACTATAATCACAATTGTCATCATGGACTTGCGAATCTTTCAGATCCTACATCATCCCCTGTCCCTTTAGACGTTTCTGGTAATCGATTGAGGATAACCACAAGGCCTTCCAAGATGACATTTCAAATCTTCCACAATGGAGTGCGATGTGATGGTTGTGGAATGAGTCCCATTGTTGGTCCCCGTCATGCCTCCAAAATGTAAGTGATGTTAATACATTACTGTTTATGTGCTCCAGGGGCCCATTTTACTAAGATTTGGCGATTACGCAATTCTGGTAAATTGCCATGGCCCCAACATACCCAACTAGTGAGAATTTCACTACAGCTATTAGTTATTAACGTCCTAGTGTAATCCTTTTTGTTTCAGAGTTGATAATTTCTCTTTGACAATCTTTATGAATGCTACTTTTTATTTCAGGTAGTAGAATCCTCAAAAGAGGGCTTCTTACCTCTTCCTACGAAGTCTGCCCAAACTATAAAGTATCCTGGTGGAAATGCTGGATCATTTCAAGAGAAAAGCAAACAAAGAGTGGATATTTCATGCCAGGAGTGTGTCTCACCTCATTCTATGAAGTCCGTCCAGATTACAAAGGATACCGATGCGAGAGCTGCATCATTTAGAGGGCAAAGCAAACAAAAATTATTTGGTATAGATATTTCTTTGAAGGATTCTGATGAAAACGCCATCTTGTTTGACGATAATATGAATCTCAAGCATCCAGATGTGGTCACGATACCTGATGGTACTTCCGTGATTGAACAATCTAGAGAAAAAGTATCTGATGTAACCATGCAGGACTTTTCTATTCCAGTCACAATACCTAATGGTTCTTCCGTGATTGAGCAACATAGAGAAAATGCATCCGGTTTAACTGTGCAGGATTCTGATGTTCCTAACCAGCTGCAGGGAGTAAGCACAGATACTAGTTTTATGACCTCCACTTTAAGAAGAAATTCATCGCTTTATGTTCCTGTCCACAATGCTCCTAAACGGAACTTTAATGTGTGTGTCGGGGCTCCGTGTTTGCCGATGTCTGACACAAATTCCATCGTAATGGGGCAGTTCCATCGTGACGAACTTGAAACCATGGGTTCTAATCAAAGGACACTGAATGCTGATATACCGAGAAGACATAACCATGATTTACAGAGCACATCGGATGTTCTATGTACTGCAGCTGAGTGGAATGCACTGTATGACGAACTATGTAAATCGGTGCTATTATTTAAAGAGCAGATCAGATGTTCAATGGATGCAGCTGAGCGGAATCCAATGTTTTGAGGAACTACAAGAAATGGTAACTCGGAACTGGTTATGATTAATATTTTTAACTGGATTCAGCATTGGAACTGAGCTGTTTTTTTGAGTTTTTTCTATTCTATATCATTTTTCAACGAGAAAATGAAGAATGAATATATGAAAAATTGTTTGGTTATTTATTTCGACTCTGAATCTGAATGTGGGCTTGCGTGATTTGATATTTCAGGGCTTTTATGGCTTGGAGACAATGCTCGATAATGATGTACTGTGAAGGGAGTTGATTTGGATCTCTTAACAGCCAAAAGGACTGCTTCTTTGAAAGCAGTTGATCAATGGCTCGCCTTTTAGGTGTCCAGATGTAGGATGTGGTTCTCACAAGACTTATAGGCTCTCTAAACCTGGATCAAGTTTTAGTATTTTAGTGATTGAACTCTTGCGGATAGAGTTTTTCTTTGGGATTTCATTAGTCATACTTTCATCTTAGATATCAATGTTGTTAATGCTTCATATGAATATAAAAATATGAATGGTTTTTTTTCCGGATGTTATCCAATCAATTTTGAATTTGAACTCCACTCATCACATTATCTGCATGTTATATCTAAGGCGTTTAATTTTATTTTGTTAATATTATATGTGCACATGCACATACATGACAACAGTAAATCTTTGTTCTCTGGGTGAAATTAATTGAAATGGTTATGGTTATGTTGGAAAGTTCTCGCAAAAATAGTCAACCAAGCAATTGTGGAAAGATTGGTTTGACCAGCTTGTTATGTTACAATTCTAGCTCTAATGAGAGGATATATTTTATACTTTGTAATAGTTTTAACAATTGAGGAACCATCAATATCATTGTGCAATCTTTATCGAGGGTTGGTGTGTAGCAATATGTAGAGATGTTCTCTCTCTTTTCATTACAATGATATATTGATATTCTAACTGTCCATTTAACACTAATTTAAATCATCCCTATCTTATTTTAGAGGATTTTAGTCCAAATTTACTACCAAGTTGACATTGAAATAGTCTAAAATCAAAACATTTAATATTGTAACCATTTTAAGCAATTTGAAGAGGGAAAATTTGATGTGATTAGGGGTTTAACCCTAATTGTTATCTACCACCAATGGCTTTCACAAACTTCATCCTAAAAAATCCTCTCTCCCTAGCAAGGAAGAATTACTTCTCATTGGGACCTTGTGTGCCTTCCTTAGCTATAAGTGTCACATCCTTCAAGGATGTACTGTTGCGAGGGAACCTTGGAGGGCCCTTACCTCAATACCCTCAAATCATAATTGTAAATTAAACTCATAGATAAAGGCACAATAAAACAATTTGCATTCTATAAGGGAAATGGGTTAATATTGGGTGCAATTGCCTTTAACCAAAGCTAGCAGATGTTAATCAATGGATTGCATGCCCTAAGAAACTAAATTGAAAGAAAGAAGCTTATATTTATCCTTGTTCCAAGGCTTTGTTAAAAGTGGAATTTTACCTAACAAAGGATAGATAATAGATTATTAACATAGGGTTGTTTTTTTAGGGTAAATTTTGATTTTGCATGAACACTGAGTCTCCAACATTTGAACTAGGGTTGAAGTCTCTCTCCACTGCTTCATTATGGGTGTATATTTTATGTTACACTTTTAGGGATATTGAAGATGCATTGAGTGAGTTTCACTTTAGGGGAAAATAAATAAAGCACATGTGCATTAGAACTTTGAATCTATTTTGATATGAATTTCAATGAAGGATGCATGAAAAAAATAAAGTTGGTAGCAAAAGAATACACTTGGACTCAAATGATAGATTATGAGTAGGTAGGCTTAAGATGTTGGGCATGCTTCAGAATGAGGCATATAGAAGTGCATTGCATGAAGACCTCCAAGATGTTAAATAAATAAAATGCATGACAATGAGACACAAGAAGTGGCAGAAAAGGCCTCAATCCATATTGTTGACATTATATTAATTTGAATAATGCAAATATATATTACATGATTGAAACCACCTCTTTTCTCTCACCTCAATACCTCATCAAGAAATAAAGTAGGAGGAGGCAAAATAGGAATCTAGAAACACACTTATGATAACAACTATATCCTAGAATATGACATACAAAGGTGGTAGTAACACTAGGACTTCACAATTGTATATGAGTAAGAGGCTAACATTCCCCGTGTTAATTGTAAGTCCAAACAATAATGCCAACAAAGAAGTATTTCAAGAAGAAGAGGTAAGAGAGGGAGGGAGGGAAGAAGAAATACATTCAAGTAGTTTCTCCTTTGAACACTAGGCCGAGAAAACAAAAGAGCATGTGAGAGACTTTTCAATCTATAAAAAAATATTATTTTTTCTTTAGAAGAATTATATATACTAGGATAGTTATAAATTAAATGGTTTGTGAATTTTATAGGCATCAATTCACAATAAACATCAAAACACTTACTCTATAATATATCTCATTATTCCAAAATTTAAAAAATCATAAAAATTAACTAAATTATAACTTTATTTTAAATTATTATTAGTATTTGTTATATAAAGAATTAATGTATGGGTTAAATATATATACATTTGAGAAAACATGTAATAAAAATTTACTTCCACTTTATCATAGAGATTCTTAATGTGTAAATAAAGTGTATTATAATACCATGAACCAATACCCAAACTTATTAATATCATATACTAAAAAACCATAACTTATTTTATAGTCAAATATTTTATATATATTTAAATTAAATTAAATTCCTATAATATTTTTTAATTAAATTAAAATACAAAAATACATAACAGTTACTTTTAAAATAAATATTTACTAGTCATCTATTAATTATCAATAATTAAATTAAACTTCTGAAATCTTATTCCAAAACATATTTTTATTAATAACTAAATAAAAATTTTATTCCAAAATACACTCCTATCAATATTATTAGAACATTGAAGTCACATTCTTCCTAACCATATTATATATGCCATTCAGAGGAAAAAAGATGACTTCCCTAATTGCTAATAAATAAATAGCAATTTTATATCCCAATGTTGTAACCGACAATTTTGTGGGTTGAGTATATGCTAAATAGTTGTGAGGATTTAATGATAATCTCCTCACCCAAGTTCCTGGATTTAATGACAATCTGGTTATCCAAGTTCAAGTCTCATTATGACACAATATGAGACGATACTCTATTATAGAATCACCTTTATCTTGAGTATGTTAAACTCTCAATTCTGCATCATTCTCGATGTCAAGGGTCCTGAGCTTATATCTACATTCGACATCAGGATGCCAAATAGCTCTGTTCGATCTAGGTTGTATCAAAAGTGTAGATGGTTTGGCGTCTTCTTGATAGTAACCTATGCCATCATTTACAGAGAATCTGCAGATGTAGATCACTGAAAACAACAAATATGAAAAACTCTTAGGGGATTTACTCACCATCATTTCCGCGGATTTACTCACCATCACATGGTGTGAAGCTTGCAGATTTACTCACCATCACATGGGAATACACTTCTCCTTGTTGCCTAAGTGATCTGTAGGGGGAGTCATAGGAACTATAGTCTACCATTTTGTTTGTCATCTTGAATTATCTTCTTCCGGCCAGGATACCATGTCAGATAAACCAAATAGATACCAAAATCAAGTCCATACCTTAGTGATGTTCAGGGGAGGCTTATGTCATCTACAATATCAGTCCACATTAGCATGTACATGCATAATCATAAGCATATCTGTGTAATAAAATAACATCACAACAACATCATGCATGATCATACAAACTGTATACCTTGATCCCATGCATGGCAACCATAACCTTGACAACATTAGACTTATCCAAAGAGAGTGAAAACATGCTTTGATACCACCCTGTTGTATCAGATATGACTGAAAGAGAGTGCTACCCACTCTGATACCACCCTATAACCGCCTCCTCCCACATTTACCCACTTTCATTGCCTTTGCTGAGGAAAACATCAGCTAAGGGTAACTATGATATGACTCAACCTCCTTCGTGACCTTAACGAAGTGGAGTCGATAACTGAAGACCTTATTGACTTCCCTTAAGTGCCACAAGACCTACAGGAGTAACCCAACCCCTCTAGGTGTCCAACCCCTCAGAAAACTCACTTTTTCCCTGACCTTGAGCCCCAGTCGCTCCCTTGCCAAGGTCTCCATGTGAGTATGGGTTCCCAGTGGCTCCCATAGGCTTACATGAGTGCAACTGTGGAAGTTTTCTGCCAGTGTTGTGCCAACGACTATGAGAATTAAGGCTAATTTCTAGGGTTGGGGCTAAGCCTCTGCTATAAAATCAATGAAACTTCCAGAACCCATAAAATACATGAAGACAATGCTTACAAGCCAAAACTAGTACGAGGACTTGACCTGACCATCCCCACCCGAGATTGACATTTTGTCAAACACTTGGTAGATATATAACCTACAGGCCATGAGTGCTAGTCTGAACATAAGGGACTGAAAACTTAATTGAGGTTTAACAAGAAGGGTCTCTACCTTCTCACATCAGCTGTCATATAATCAATTAGGTCTTGCATTCATTATTTATTTAGTTACAAGCAAAAACATGAATAGATCCATGACTGAGAACTATCATATAACCATGCTTATAACCAACATATAAGCAAATAAATAACAATAAGGGAACAACCATTAAAGCCACATAATAACAAATACATTTCCTTACAAAAAGCAAGAGAAACTTAGCTTTTATTAAACATAAGAAAATACCGACTAAGTACGGGACTTCCACGTTCCACTCGACCATAGATTGGCTGAGCTAAATCTCTCTTCAACCAATCACCCCCATGCCATATTCCAAGCATGATTGTAGGATCTCATGAGATAAACCAATATAAAGACAACTAAGGGAATCCAGAGGTTAAACCACGACCACCTTATAATTTCTTCACCATCCTTGAGGAATTTTCTTGTCTCCACCCTAAGGATTTATCGTTTATCCCACCATTACCGGCCAAGGGATTCCTAGGCCTTTGGGAATTTTACTGAGACCACCACATCCTAAATTTGAAAACCATCTGGCAATACAAAGCTCAAATCGGCAATAATCCCATCACACCATGGTTATTCATAAATGGAAAGGCTAGGCTAAAATCCATTGTCGAATCTCAACAACATCTATGCCAATGACAACCAAAGAACCATATACCAACATGCACACACCATGCATGTCAAAACCAACTAGGAAATCACACATGCAATATGTTACCTGCAAGTATTCATGTTGGAGTTGCTTGATCCTTGCCTTCCCTTTGTTTTCTTGTCCTTCTTTGCTTTCCTTTCCTTTCCTTTCCTTGCTTGCTTACTTTCTTTCTCCTCTATGAAGCTAATTCCAAAATTGAATTGAAAAAAAGGTACCAACTAATCCTCATAAGTCTTTTTTATTAATGAGGTCTCTATTTTCTTCAATTTTCCTTCATTTTTTCTCCTCACATGCAACCTGTGACGTTTCACTTTCCTTTTCCCTTAATTTCCATGCTTTTCATTAATAAATTGCTAAAGATGCCATTTTTCCTTTCTAAAGCCTTAGTTGTTTCCTTTTCCAATCTTGCTTAGCCATAAATACATCAAATAATGCCCACTAGGATATTTTTCCCAACATTCAGCTTGGGATAAGTGACCCTTTCCCTTGGTCTTTTTTAACCTTTATTAACTTTTATTATACAATATTTTATCTCGGGGTTGTTACATATCCATCCCCCTTAGGGGAATACCATCCTCATTGTTACACCACACCTAGACCTAGCAAAACTGCTGAAAAGAAAAATAATGGCTATGGACCTTTATAACCCAACTCATTGTAGTGTTTACAATAACATCCTGCTCAAAAGAAAAATCACCATGACAACATGACAATATAAAAGCCATACCGCTTATTGGATCTTTATAACTTATCTTATGGCGATATTAACAATAGAAAGCATACATAAATTTGTACAAATACCAAGACTCATTTTCCTTCACTGCAAAAGAATGAAGGATACATAGCCACCATCTAATCAACTATCTCCCATGTAGTTTCATCAGGCCCAAAGTGCTTTTAATGCACGCTAACCTGCTTGAGTGCTTTGTTCCGAAGCATGAGATGTTTCCACTAAAATATGCATTAGGGTTCTGGCCAAGATTATCCTTCTTATTCCACTTGCAATACATACCAATCAATAACATGATCAACATACTTTACATATCTTTTAGGCAAAAAAACATGAAAAAAATCATGGACTTTCACTGTCAGAGGTAGTGCAAGTATGTAGGTCACTGGTCCAATCTTCTCAAGGATCTCAAAAGGAATGTAATATCATGGTGCCAACCTGGAACATGATCCAATCATCAAGGATATATTCTTGGGATTAATGCACAAATAAACATGCTTCCCAACCTGAAACTCCTTAATTGCCCAGTTTTGGTCTGTATAACTTTTCTACCTATCCTGTTCTACCTTTAGATTCTTATTTATAACCTACATTTCCCATTCCATGTCTGAAAACATGTATGGTCCAATAAGTAACCTGTTCATTGGATCAATCCAGCTGATGGGAGTGTTACACCTCTGCCCAAACAATGCCTCAAATGAATTCATCCTCAGTGACTCTTGATAATTGTTGTTGTATGCAAACTCAACCAATGGAAGGTACTCCTCCCATCTCCTCTGCTAATGCATGACATACATCCTCAACATATCCTCTACTATCCTGTTGACCCTCTTTTTCTGTAAATATGTTTGTGGATAAGTTGTGTTGAGGACCAAATTTGTACCCAATCCAGCAAACAACTCCTTCCAAAACTTGGAAGTGAACTTGGCATCCTTGTCCGACACAATATTCTTCAGAACACCATGCAATCTCACAATCTCCCTGATGAAGGCTTGTGCTACCTCCATGTTTCTCCCTCCCATTCACCAAATCTTGATAGCTTTGCTAGCTCTTGGGAAGGCCCAGAAGGCCTAGGCTTACCAAGTAGTCTTCAGGGAAATTAACACCGACCTCGCCAATTCATCACAACACTATGTAAAATTGCTCAAATACTGCGAAATTGTGTCATTCTTTTGCATATTGATGCTTCAAAGTTTATCGTTGAGTCACAACTTGCTGTGGTCACTATTATTCTCGAACAATTCCGTTAGCATTTTCCATATCACAAATGAATTTTCTTTTCCATGGATATTCAAGAGAATATGATCATGTATTCCCTCTAATATTATTCTCCTCGCCTTGGCTACATATTTATTTCACTGAGCAAGGTTTTGGACATCAGATGCTTGAGATTTTGCAAAATCCATCTTGATGTATTCTAGAAATCCATTGTCATCCAATACCGCCTCCATATGATCCTTCAATGCAACAAAATTTGGGTGCCTTCAAAGGCATACTATAGCCTTAGTCCATTAAAGACCATCTTCTCAGCTCTGAATAAATCCTGCTGCACTGATCTTCAAATTCAAACCTCTCAGAAGCAAATTTTGCTATAATGTGAATCGAACTCTAATACCACGTAGAAATTAGGTTGTAGATTTGCAACTTCTCACAAATTTTTAATTAAAACCACAAGACACAAACCTACTCTACTGCTATGTAAATGTTATTTCACAATTTAGAACATAAATCTCAGACATGCAAGAAGAAATAACACACATGCAACAAGTATTTTTATCTAGGGAAAACATTCTACTAAAAACCCTAATGCCTGCTTCCATTAATCAAATGAATAAATATGTATTACAATTACTTCACTCAATTGAGCTCACCCTGCAAGTGAAAAACCTATCTCTTTACTCACAAAAGGCCTCTGACCCAGACTTAGTCAATTTTTTCTTCGGCTTGAGCTCCTATTTACTTGAACTGTTCCTTGAGGAATTAGTCCCTATTATTTATGAAATTCCTCTAATTGAATTGAGAAATTCCTTAGGCTGATCATATGACTACATGCAACAAATGTACACACAAGACTAGTCTACAATTGATGTTACACTACCTTGGAATCTCCAGCTCAAATGGGTAACTTGAATTCTCTAAATTTATTAGCTATGTTTGGCTAATTGATCAATTAATTGGATGATTAATGAGTTTTACTGAATTCCTACTACACAACTTGACCCTCCACTAGTTCTTCCAACAATTGGAACTAGTTTAATTGAAAACAACCTGAGATAACTGATCTTGATTGCTACAAATTAGCAACCACACATGCAGAACTGAACTCTAACTCGTCCAACTTGAATTTACTAAGTAAACTGGGTGACACAAGTGACGTCTCACAAGTTAACATCATCCAAGTTGTTTACTGATGTCGAAATTTAGATTTTCTTAGTTTAATGAAGGAAAAATCAAATTGATAATTTCTTGCTAAAATTTTCAATAGATATCAATGGCCATCCACCTACTCCACTGACTCAAAGGAAAATTCTCTATCTTAGGAGGTTTTTTACATTTTTTTTCGGTTGCTAAACTTCTAGGGCCATTTTGAGGCCCTAAATGATATTTTTTTACATGG
>APFE030653601.1:0-11244 GCA_000404065.3 Pinus taeda
GGGACTACCAGCTTGATTTTTCATTATGTTCCTTTCAATGTTACAATACATATTTATACATGCGGAAGCATCCAATACCATGGACTGAAAACCACCGCGTCAAAAACCATTGACTAAAAACCATCGCGTCCAAAAAACATGTGCGAAAATCATGCAAAAAGCCATAGGTGGGTCCGCCCAACCTAACATAGGGTCCAAAACCAAAATTTTCCGGGGCGCTGCCCCGGATCCCATAAAGTGGGGTTACGGGTACCCCTCAAACCCCTGTTAACTATGTGGAAAGAATGTAACACAACCCAACATTAAATTGATATATTTGTGTCTTAATTGTTAATTGTATTAAATAGGTTTGGTCTAAAGTGGTAATTGTCTTAAATATAAAGTTTTGTCTTAAAATATTTTTGTCTCAAACTGCTTTTTTCTTAAATATAAAGTTTTGTCTTAAAATAATTTTGCCTTAAATTGTTTTTGTCTTAAAATAATTGTCTTAAACTATTTTTGTCTTAAATATAAAGCTTTTTCTTTAAATATTTGTCTCGAACTACTTTTCTCTTAAATATAAAGTTTTGTCTCAAAATATTTTCGTCTTAAATTATTTTTGTCTTAAATATAAAGTTTTGTCTTAAAATATTTTTTCTCAAACTGCTTTTGTCTTAAAATATTTTTGTCTCAAATTGTTTTTGTCTTAAAGTTTATATTTAAGACAATTCAATTGATTTTAAATTTTAATGTAAAATAAATAAAATAAAAAGTGATTTTTTAAGACAAAAAATTTCTTTTATCTTAAAAAAATGTCTTAAAAGTGCCCTTGGTGTAGTAGTGTCATGGGGATAAGTGGTTAGGAGAAGGGATAAACCCCCCACCTATAGTATCGGTGAACAAGTTGGTATAGGTTACAATCATGGAGGAATGTACTAGGTGGGAAAGGTAATTTAACCTTAAAGTGATATGGATTCCTTTACCTCTTCCAACCTATGATCCTGTTGTGGCCACAACCACCACCCTATCAAAACTTGCCTTGGCAATAATTTTGGATGGGTCCCTGAGAAGTTAATCTTGCATCTCTTTGAATGATCTGTTTTACTTGAGGGATTTAGCTCTTTGGAGAGTCAAATATTCCATTCACAAATGGTTTAAGACCCTTAATAAATCCCTCACATACAACCTTGTTTAAGCCCTTCATTCATATGTTCATCGAGATTTATTTAACTCACAAAACTTCCCATCGCATCATTATTCCTGTCATAGCTGCTTATAGCAGAAATGCTCAAAAACATGTGTAAAACCCTTTCCAACCTATTGCAATTAACACTAAGACTCAGGGTTCACGGTTACCTTCTAGACCCGACAGTAGTATCAACCCAAATTCATATATTTTTGGGTTCGAAAGCTATATCGCATGTCACTCTTTGCGGGGTCTCAGGGTTTATATATGTATATATGGCACGCCACTGGCCTCTAGACCCAATGGCATTACTAACCACTTTATATGCATTATTGGGTCCGGTTCCCCAATCGCATATCGCATATCGGCGGAGCTTGGGCCTTATACACAATGTGTGCGGTGATATGGCAGACCCCCAGGCCTCTCCTCTCTCTCTCTCCCCCTCTCATACTACTCTTCATATATATATATATATAATATATATTATATATATAATAATATATATATAATAATATTATAAATAATATATAATATATAATATATAAATTATATATAATATATAAATTTGGGTCCAACCCGTGCATATCACAATCGGTAGCCCCAGGCTTGCATATTCAAGTATGTGAATATGCTGGATCCGACAATATTTATAGGCCCCGATACATAAAATTTTAGGTTCGGCCTTAGTGATTGGAGTGGGATTTTCTTTGTATTCCTGTGTTTTGCAAAATTCTAGATATAACAAAGGGAACGGGTTTTTAGTGTAAAAGGCGCACTTGTGGAGTCTCGATAGTGTAATCGCACATCGGGAAAGTGGAAGGCATGGGTACTACAACCTACGGAGGGGATGATACTTGATTGCGATTAAGTGAAGCCCTCTAAAACTGTGCCAAGCCTATGGAGCAAGCGGGAAAATTGGGTGTTACATGTGTTTTGTGCATAAATCCTTTTCTTTCACACTTGTTTCCCATAGTTTTATAAATGTTAATGAAGGTAACATTTATGTTTTGTTTGAACATTTCTATCATATCGTTCACAATCATGAAGCTAGTGATAACTATCTCTAAAGGTGAGAAGTAAAGGATGTAGGAGGGTATTTGTAGAGTCATGTATGCAAAAGTGTTATGTTCAAAGATCCAACCTTAAGCATTCCAGGTCAAAATCCCACGCATTGCCTGTTCATTCCGAAAGTAAATTTGTCCTAATTTTTATCATAGGGAGGCGACACACAGTCACCCCTTCATCAACATCTGTTCACTTTCTCAGGAAATGAAGTGCTCCAGTAGATATTATTTCTACGTGTCAGCAGTTACGCTGATGATACTATCTTTGTATACTCGATTTTGGGTATCAAAAATAGTGGGAGGAGATGAAGAGGCAGGGAAGACCGAGAGTCAGCGGCTTTTGTATAAGTATTACCTCCGAAGAGGAGAAGGGGCTTTTGGTTTGGAGAACAACAATTTTGATCTATTGTGAATAAGGAGGACTGTTTTGCTCAAGAAAGAGCTTGTAGTTTCTGATTTATTTGGCCTTTGCCTTTATGTGTTTTGAAGCAGAGTGTTGCTCCTGGCATAAATATAAATGTTATTTGTGTTTGTGCATATCAATGGCATACTATTCATGATTAGTCTTGTTTATTGAATGTGATTCAATTGCTTGGTTAACTTATGAGTGATCGCTAATTCAAAACCATATTAAACACCAATTCCAAGTTTATTTGTGCTAAAAGGAATGTGTATTTCTATATGAGTAATATGATTGCAATCAAGATTTAATACAACCTTCTTCATCTATGAACTCAGTAATTGATTCTTTGGACTTGGAATTTATTCATGGTGTTTAATATCTTTTATTATGCTCTTGTAGGATAGAGTATAATAGTTAAGTTTAGCATAGAAAAGTAGAAGTAGTGTAGATAGGATTTAATACATAGTGGTTAGCTATTTTAATTTTGTTTATTTAATTGAAGTCTTCTTCTCAGAAGCCATCATTCAACTAATTTAACGATTTACAGGTCCCTTAAAACCCATTGGAACTAGCCATTCCAAATGAAATCAGGTCTAATTGGGGGCTTGTGAACAGGTTAATTCCCGTTGTTGGTATAGCGAAAATTCACCATGTCAACAAATTGGCACTAGAAGGAGGGCCTGAACCACCATACACAAATTTTCAAGATTTCATCTATAAGTTCCACGCATGGATTCAAGAAGATTAATACATGGATTGTGAAGGTCGAAAAGACCCCTCCTCTCATTTGTAAAAGCCTCATTTTGAAGAAGAGACACTGTGGGAGTATCATATCACTCAAGAACAACCAGCCAGAAGACTTACTTAGGCTTATGTTCGTTCCCTAACATAGCTCCCTATCTTTCAATCATTACCTTTGATAGGAAAAAGAAAGCCAAGGGTATATCAAATAAATGAAGAAATGTCTCTATCCCCTTCTCTTGAAGATATTGTGCTTGATTCTTTACACAGTATCAACTCTCCTTGGGAATAAATCTCTATGGATTCCCCGTCTTAAGGCAATCCCTGGCCTAATTTGGAAAATCCTAATGAAGAAGCCTGTAACCAGAACATCCCTATCCTCGATATGGCTAATATTCCTCCACCGGGTGGAAACCAACTCCCACCAGCTCTAGGAGCACTGCCTCCCTGGCTCGCTCACGATGCCGTGGCGATACCTGGACAACAACATCCCTTACCCAATAATGCATAAAAGGTACTGCCCAAATTTGACCCTAAGCGGGGAGACATCACTGAGAACCATATCAATTCGTTCTTCGTGGTTGTGTGCATGCTAGGGGTAGCTGATGAAGATATAGTTTGTTGCCTATTCCTTTTTACCCTGACTCGTGTAGCTTCCACATGGTACTTTAGCTTGACTACCGGATCGATCACCTCATGGGCTACCTTTCAACAGGCCTTTTTAGACAAGTATGATGATGACAAAACCCCTGTTGCCTTAGTCTTAGAACTATCCCATTTGAAAATGGAAACCAAAGAAAAGGTTAAGGATTTTAATATCTGGTTCAACACGTTGTTCAACAGAATCCACCGCCAGACCTATAGAAGAGGTCCTTATGGAATTCTACATCACTGCTCTCCTTGTCCCTACTACGATGTGGGTGAAAAGGAGTAACGCACAAACCTTACAAGGTGCTATCTATGAAGCAGTAAAATTCAAGAATGAAATTCTCAGTCTCACAGCATGCCACCCTACAACCAGAGAAAAGAAAACCTCTCAAGAATCCAAGAAGAACAATGGGAGTGATAACAAAGGGGTTGAAACCAAAGAAACGGATACCACAGATGTAGAAGGTTTGCATCGAATGATTAAGAAATTGACAAATACAGTCATCAATATGAAAACGAATTCTGGAGAGAGTACAAGAGGGAGTGTAGGAGAGTATAACAATAGAAAAACTTTCAAACCTTTCTGTCGTAAGAAGGAAAAAGGTGGTCATGGTCCACTTACAGTGCCTGCTCCACCTAACGAAGGGAATTTAAACGCAGAAGAGTTGACTCTTATCAGATTTCTCCTTAACCAAGAAGAACCTATAGTGGAGCTAGAGTTGGAGCAAGAAGATGAGGAAGAATGCCAAGTAGAAGAGCCCTGGAAGAAGAATCTAAAATAAATGTACTGTGGGATTTCTATACAAATGAGAACGATGACGACCAAGGAGACAGTATCGTAGAAGTCCATACTAATGAAATCCACACATGAATCAAAGGGCCACTTGCAAGTGTGATGAAGCTTGTGGATCAGACCAAGAAATATGTCCACCCTGTGAAGGCACCTCCTCCCAAGGTTCCTGTTGAGAAGAGTAGACTTAATGGTCAGTCCAAGAATACCCCTGTGGCTAACCATCCAGATAAAGAAAATGTATCTCCCACTGCAACGAAGGCTACTTAAGATGGCAAACTCCTAGCTAGGAATGGAAAAAATGGTATGTTCACTCTGCCCTATCATGTTTATAACATTGATTACAATATTGTGGATGATCTTAAGAAATATAGGGCTAATATCACATACTTTGATTTGCTAAAATTAATGTAGCAAATACATTTCTCCTAAAATATATGAATGAGAGAAATTCCAAAACTCCCACCACCCCAAGTAGCCAAACTAGGAAGTCAGTGTCCAGACCTGTCAACACCTCCATTACAGCCCAAATTCCATCAGCTATGGAAGCCACTCTGTCTAAAATGAATCGAAAACCCCAAGATGTTAGTGCAACCATGATAGGGAGAAAATCAAAATCCATGATCCCACCTTTACTTATCACATTTGAAATCCTCAACATGAATGTACACAATTTCCTGGTAGATTCCAATGCCTTGTCCACTGTGATGCCTTATGCTGTTGCTAAAAGACTACATGCAATACCTGAGAAAAATGGGACTCAAATTATGCAATTGGACATGACAAATGTGAAAGTAATTGGAGAATTGAAAGATATGTTGATTTTGATGGCTACTAAACCACAATACACACAAGTCATTTATATAGTGGTAGTCGATATACTTGAGGCCTATGGAATACTGCTTAGCAGGGATTGGTCAGCAAAACTCAATGGATATTTCTCAACTGATTGGTCCCACCTCTTACTGCCTCAGAAGGGAAGAGGTGATATGTTGAGAGTTGATCAAGAAAGATACATGAATTATGTGGTAATGGAACTAAATGGTCCCAATAAACCTGTAATGTTTACCAACTCCATCCTTGGGAACTATAGTTTCAATGTTTATGCTACAAAAACCTATTTTGGAGAATTCCATGTAGGAAAAATTGAAGAAACTTTGAAATACACACAGTTGGAAATTCCCTCCCATAATCCAACTGATAAACTATCGTGTATTGTAGTAGATGATAGGAATAGTTTCTTAGATAGTGGTTCAATTGATGTAACAATAGATTCTATGCTCCGGACACTCTATCTGATGGTTCTAATTTCCTTGAAGGTGCAGGTGCTGGGAGTATTCTCATTGACCCACAAGGGATCCAACATTTGATGGCCAGCTGGTTGGATTTTGCATGCACCAACAATACAATAGAATATGAAGGCTTGCTACAAGGTGTGAAGAAAGCCATTGCTATGAATGTAAAAAATATTAAAGCTTTTGGTGACTCAAAGATAATCGTGGATCAGGTAAGGAAAAGGACACATTGCAATTCACCACACCTAGTAAGGTACCAGCATGAGGTATGGAACTTAATTGATAGTTTTGACTCTTTTAATATCACATATATACCTCGAGGGAAAAACCAAGATGTTGAACTGATGGCTAATATGGTTGCTAAACTTTTTCCTGATTTTAGATTGAAGAAAAATAAATGTTCTATTCAATTGATTTTTAGACCATCTATGCCTGATAACATCTCGAATTGGTAGGTGTTCGAAGATGATGATCAAATCCTTGAGTTCTTGCACTGTGAGAAGACATTCAAGAATGTAGTCATTGTTGAAAAGGAGCACAATAAGCTTATGAATGATAGGGAAGGTGAGGAAATGGTTAACCCAGTGTGATTCCTAAGTTTGTTGTTAAGATGGAGCACTTGTATGACTTGCATGATAAACTTAAGAAGCCGACTAATTGCAAAACACATAGCTCATCCATGAAGTATGAATCAGTCAACCTTGGGACCAAAGAAGACCCAAAAAATGTCAATCTGGGCTTGGGGTGCTCTCCATAGGAAAGGGCTACATTTGTCAAGCTATTTAAAGAATACAAGGATGTCTTTGCATGGACATATGAAGACCTAAAGACCTTTGATACCAGTGTTATGTATCATGTAATCCTTTTGGAAAGGGAGGCCATGCCCTACCAACAAAAGCTGAGTAAGATGCATCCAATCCTAGAACCATTGGTGAAGAAAGAACTAAACAAGATGTTGGATGCCAAAATCATCTTCCCGATCAGACACACCCGTTGGGTAGCCAATCTCGTTCTAGTAAGAAAGAAAAATGGAGACATAAAGTTGTGTATTGATTTTAGAAACTTGAAAAGAGCTTCTCAAAAGGATAACTATCCCATCCCTTCTATGGAACACATCGTTTAGTGCGTTTCAGGGTCTGAAATATTGTCCCTATTAGATGGGTTTTCAGGATATAATCAAGTATTGGTATCTCATGGGGATCAGATTAAGACAACCTTCAGCACTAAATGGGACACATACGCATATCGTAAAATGCCTTTTGGACTCATTAACGAAGGCACCACATTCTAGATAGCTATGGACATAACTTTCTGAGGGTTGATTAACAGATCAGTAGTGGTTTACATGGATGACATCACTGTGTATTCATATCACATAAGGGATCATATTTATCACCTGAGACAAATTTTTGAAAGATGCCAAAGGTATGGAATTTCATTGAATCCCAAGAAGAGCACCTTTATAGTCATAGAGGGGAAACTACTAGGTCATATTCTCTCTAAAGAACATATTGTTATTGATCCTGAAAGAATAGAGACCATCATGAGAACACAACCCCCTACCGATAAGAAATCCATGTAATCTTTCTTCGGGAGGATTAATTTCGTTAGAAAATTTTTTTCAAGCTTCGTAGAAATAGTGCACCCCATGCAGCTAATGATGAAGAAAGACGTTGTGTATAAATTGAGTGATGAAGCCAAGAAAGTGTTTCAACGAATCAAGGAAGCCATCGCTAAAGAGCTTGCATTGGTTAACCCCGATTTCAACAAGGCGTTCTTCTTGTACACTTTTTCTTATGATGTTTCATATGCCACAATAATCACTCATAAAAGAAACAAAGGCAACGAAGTTCCTATTTCTTATATGAGCTCTAATCTCCAAGGGGAAGAACTCAACTATTGAGACGTGGAGAAATAGGGTTATGGAATTTTCAAGGCTGTAAAGCATTTTTGCCCTTATTTACTAAAGGCCATGACCAAAATAATCGTTCCCCATCCTGCTATAAGATAACTCTTCATGCAGAAGGAAATGGGTGAATGAAGAGGGAATTGGATAATCGCCCTTCAAGAGGTCGACCTCGAGATAAAGCCGGCACAAATAGTTCGAGGGAAGGAACTTTGCAGGCTAGCAGTAGAAGCCTTGATGTACAAAGAAGGGGCATTCCAAGAAACAGAAATGCTCAGCATGCAATTTTCACAAATGGAACTTAGGGAGGATCCCTTATGGGGTAACGAAGTGTTGATGTATGAGCAAAAAACGCCAAAAGCCTTTTTAGACCCTGAGTCATGGTACTATGATATACACTTCTATTTGGTGCAAGGATCGTGTCATAAACACATGGATGCATCATAGAGGAGAGAAATCATATTGAAATCCAATCAGTATCATTGTCCAACGACATCTTATATAGAAAAAATCATGATGCAATCTGGCTGAGGTGTTTAGAGAAGGGTGATGCTGACCATGTGTTGAAAGAGATGCATCATGGCCCAGCAGGTGGTCACTACGGTGGAGAGACTAATGTTCACAAAATATTAAGAGTAGGGTATTATTGGCCCATAGTGTTTAGGGACTCGCATACCCACGCTCGCAAATACAAGGTGTGTCAAACTACTGCGGGACGAGAGAGAAAGCTTCTTGTTCCCCTCAGGCCTATTATCATTTATCGACCGTTTCAGTAGTGGGGCCTAGACGTCATAGGCGAGATCACTCCAAACTCTTCACATCAGGATAAGTATATACTCATAGCGACTAATTACTTCACCAAATGGACCGAAGCCATCCTACTTCAGAAGGTGAATGAAGATGAGGTAATATCATTCATTGAGAAATTCATTATCAACAGGTACGACATCCCTAACACTTTCATATTTGATAATATTTCGTACTTTTCATCACTGAAATTGACTAAGTTTTCTATTGATAAATCAATCCACATAAGGTGTGCAATAAACTATTACCCCCTGGGAAACGAAGTTGTAGAGTTGTAAAATAAAAACCTTATCTGCATAATCCGCAAGTCTGTCGCTGACAACTAGAGGAACTGGCACAATGCCCTAAAAAATTCCCTTTGGGCTGATAGGGTCACCCCTAAAGTGGCCTTAGGAAACCCCCCATACTTCCTCATCTATGGAAAAGAAGCCATCTTGCCTCCAAACATTACCCTTCCCTCCTTACTGCTCTCCCAAGCTTCAAGGGGAACCCCTTCAGCCTTGCTTCAAGAAAGGATCAACCAACTGATGAGGCTAGAGGAATTAAGAGATAGAGCTAGAATTAAATTCAAAAATTGCCAAATGATTGTAAAAAATGTTTTGATCATCATCTGGCAGGAGATAAATATTTCCAAGTAGGGGAGATAGTCCTGAAATGGGCTCGTTCCAAGTTGTTGAAAAAATTGGTCAAGGAACTTACAGGTTGAAAACGTTACAGGGAGAGACTGAAGAGCTCCCTTTCAATGACTAATATATGAAGAGATACTTCTAGTAGCCACCACATGGTGGTTTCTTCCTGAGTAGGTTAGAGTTCATTTCATTTTGTTGTTAGTTTAGTTGTATTTCTGTCTTTTCCTTTGTTTTCTGCAAAGTTTATTTTCCTGCTGTTTTTAATCGCAGTCTTCCAGCCTTGTTTTACCTCTCATATTTTCCCTCATTCACCACATTCAACCTTTCCCTCCATCATTAACCTACTGATGATTTTGTTGTTTCTAAACCCATTATTACCTTGCAAATCAAACAAATTTTCAATCAACCCATGAGAACTTGAAAATTAGCTGTGGAGTTCAAACCAAAGCCGCTCATTGGCATTTGTTGAGAACTGGGTAAGATCTGATGATAACTTGGATATTTGGAGCATGCAGGGGCATCTTTATAAAACAAGAATGTGTAACTACAACTGGACTAGCATGGAGGGACACTACATTTTGAATAAATCCCACTTAGACCTAGCCTATACTTAGCTATAGGGTTTGCAGTCATTCTCCATTGGCTCCATCCACCACACTAAATTATCCAATACCTATTATCCATAATTAAACATCCTTTGATGGGCTAAGCTCACTATCATATACCTTGTGGCAAATCCAATTGTGTTGTAGTCCTTGTGCCTGGAACTAGAAGGACTTATCTAAAAGAAAATGAAATTCCAAGTCCTTGTGCCAATCTGGAAGGACAGGTTGTTTGGGAAGCCAGATAGAGTAAGGACTATTGCTAGGCTCAGAGTATTGGTTGATACAGCAAGCCCAGCCTTTCTTAAGCAGTTTAAAAATATGGCATGATCCATCACTATGTCCCATTCAATCAATGAAAATATAGCACTAAAATTCTCATATACAGTGCAAGATAAGCATGCCTACATCAAGTTTTATGAGCAATAAAGAGCTGAGGTACACACCTAAACATGTATGGATAGATGGTGATGAACTCAAAAGGATTTTTGAAAGTGGAAAATAGGTAAAGGAAGGTAAATAAACCCCATAATACTGCCATTGGAGAATTCCTGTCAAAACCCTATCAGTAAGTAGAAGCTATTTGTCTTTATCCCAGCTGAAGTAACTAATGTGAAGTGGAACCCATGCCTTTCATTTGTACAGTTTGCATTTCAAGTTTATCTTAACACCTTGATGCTTTATTTGATTTGATGTTTATTTGGAAATAGAGATTACTAGTTCACCCACTGGTTTTCCATTTGTTGTGGCCACAACCACCACCATGTCAAAGCTTGCCTTGGCAACAATTTTGGATGGGTAGCCAAGAAGTTAATCTTGAATCTCTCTGAACAATTTGCTTTACCTGAGAGGTTTAGCTCTTTGGAGAGTCAAATCTTCAATTCACAAAAGGTTTAAGCCCCTTAATAAATTCCTAACATATAACCTTGTTTAAGCCCTTCATTCATATGTTCATCGGGATTTATTTAACTCACAAAACATCCCATCGCATCATTATTCTTGTCATAGCTCCTTATAGCAGAAATGCTCAAAAACATGCATAAAACCCTTTCCCACATATCACAATTAACGCTAAGACTTAAGGTTCACGGTTACCTTTCGGACTTGATGGTAGTATCAACCCAAATTCATATATTTTCGAGTCCGAACGCTATATTGCATGTCACTATCGGCAGGGTCCCGTGGTTTATATAT
>APFE030653603.1:0-11432 GCA_000404065.3 Pinus taeda
AAGCCAACCAACCCTTTGCAAATAGTTTGCATACAATATATAGAATGTGCCATGAGGAGATAGAACACCCAAGGGTTGGGGAGTTACTCGAATCATTACAAAATGGAGGTGGAAAGCCAACCTTTAGCTACAGGTGCAGCATTACAAAGATGACAAATGGCTTGGGTGACTGTTTACCTTCCTTTGCGACTTGGATAGAAGCCAATCTGGAGTGAAAATGCTTTAAAATTTGCCTTATGTGCCAAAAAAGTGAAACGTAGATGAGTGGACCCACTTGGAGAAGTCGCGAATCGAAATTTCGTGAAACGGAGGTCAAATTGGGCTTTTTCCCTATATGCGTCGCGCCACTTTCTATATGTGCCATGCCAATTTGGAGCCTATTTTGAGGCACTTGTAGGAGTCCAAAATGTGCCCAAGTGTACTTTTTGGAAATCCCATCCTATCTAATTTCCAACCCAAGTGTAATTTCTGAATTTGGTGCTCATTTACCCCTCCAAATCTTCATTCTCCCAAGACTGCTTCCTATGTGTCAAAGTAGGGGCAGAGAGGCCATTTTTTGGGTGTTTTTGACCTCCTAGAGACTCAAATCATGCCCAAATTTCTTTTCCAAGCACCAGTAGTCGTGATTTTTCATGCTAAATCCAAAAATACAAGCCATTTGTCATTTGGAGCTTCCAATCCTAAGCACCATGCTAGTGGCGCGACGCACAGGGAGAAAAAACTTGTGTTTTGACCAAAAAATTACCATGTGACCAAAATTGCCCCAAATTTCTTGAAATTTGGGCTGGAGGTTCTCCAAGAGGCACTATACTGGGCCATAGAAGCTTCAGCCAGGATTCGAAGCCAATCTTTCTCTTTTGCCTCTTTTGTTGCTTTGCTCAATTTTGCCTTCAAGCTCCTTATCCGGGCCTTTGCACTCATGTTCTGTGCCCTGTAATGCTAAACCATCCTCCTCAGTATGGTTTTGTCTCTGTCAGCCTTCTCCAGAAGTCTCTCCAGGTGGATGTTGATCCACTCTAGCCAGGACTCACGGTCATTGTTGATATCTTGCTCCAAGGTAGTGAGCTCGATCCTCATTTGTTGGGCAGATTGTCGATTCTCATGGATGTTTTGCAGCTCCATGATCTCATGCTGGTTCTCAATTTGTTTGTTCCTCTACTCCAAATACTTGATGATCCGTTTGGCCCTCTCCACATTTAGTGACAAGTCTTGGATCTCCGTGTTCTGCTCCTGAATAGTCATCCTAAGTCGGGCACTCTCCACATCTACATCATCATCCTGAATAAGGATGAAATCGGCATCCTGTTCACCTAATGGCCCCTCATCATGCATGGGCCTCTTGCACTTATCCTGTACCTATGTAGTCAATTGCAAAAGTGAGGCCCCTTCCACCCTAGGTGGAGATAACACTCGCTTTGTTGCTGCCAACAAGTGCCTACTGCCTGTCTGATATGTCATGAATACGGGCATAGTCGTGGTCTCATGGTGCTCATACTGACGAGAAGGACCACCTATCTCATGCTCTGCCTCTGATAGTACCTGTGAAGTGCTGAAGAGGTCACTGGAGATGAAGTCCTCGCAAGCAATGCCCTGCAATCCCAACTGATGATCCACCAAAATCCGGATAAGAGTAAAGTGATAAACACTGTTAAGTTGCTGCTGAGGGGTCTTATGCCGCATGAAGGTGTTCATCTTCTCTATGTTCCTGCAAATGAAGAATGGGAAGTTCATCATCCACACCCTGGTAAAGTGCATGAGCAACCTGATGTGATAGGCATATAGTCGAGAGAACCTCCCCTCACAGCTGAAGTACTTCATGATCAATTTCATGAGTGGAGCATACTCATCTTTCAAATATCTGAATGGGAAGTACTCTTGTGAGCCTGACTCAAGAATCTAGCCTTAAAGTAAGGCTCATTAGTTGTTCCTATCCACCTTCTACTTCTTATGCCACTATTCTCCAACATTTGGTATGCCTGTTGCCACTGAGATAGTTTCAAGTGTCAATGTGAAGGTGACCCCGGCCAAGATAGACTGACCTCCATGTAGATGAAGCACAAAAAGATGGGCCAACTCATGATGAATTCTAACATTAGCCACCCTTTGACAAAATTCAAAACATGATAGGTGTTGGAAGCATGACATGGCAAGAGGGTAGGCCTGCAATTCAGTGAGGGTAGTTGGCTCATCCCTAACATGTTTTCCACTCGTGTGCTGTCTCCTAGGAGCTTGTTCTTCCGAGGATGAGTCACTGTGTGTCTCCATATCATACTTTGATGAATGTTCTGATGCCATGACTGTTGTGTGTACTGTACTTAGGTTGCCCTTTGATAACAGTGTGAAGCTGGGTGCTTTGTGATATCTGCCACCAAGGGGAACAATGAAAACAGGGAGTATTAGGAGGGGAGTAATATGATGGGAATAGGGGTTATAGGGAGAAGTTCGTTTAGGGATATGTAGGGGGTTTGGGTATTTGATAGGGTAGGGTTTTGGGGTTTTGGTAAGGTATGGTTTTGGGGTGTTATGTTGACCAAAGAGTGGAGGGATATGGGATAGGTTTTGGTAGTGTTTTAGGGTAGGGATAATAGGAAAATTGAGAAAGGAGAGATAGGGAAAAATGGTAGGTGAGGGAAAAATGGTGGGTGAAAATGGAACCTTGGCCTCAATACCACAATTATGCAACCCTAGTAAGAATGGCCTTTGGTGTTTTCTTGTGGTTGATTTTATGAGTTTTGTTGCATTCAAACATAGCCATAAACCACCATATCATTTATAAACTTTGATGAACAATTCATGTCATAGAGCCTACCTGTCAATTTGAGGGGCTTCACAAGAAATTTGAGGAAATTTGGCACGGTTTTGGCCCTTTGTGGGTGTGCACCGCGTGCCAAACCTAGTGCACTGCACCCTGGGTGTGCACCGTGCCCGTTGAAAAAATGCACTGAGGGGTAGCTCTATGTGCGTCGCACCCTCTGTGTGTGTCGCGCCCCTGTGTGTATGTGCTGTGCCCTCAAAACTGCCTCCAACTCACTCCAAACAATGCACTTTTCCTCTCAAACACTTTACAATGTTTCCCTATGCACTTGATTTTCAAAATGCCTCTGATTTTGGTGGAAACTTGTATATAAAGGCTTTGAAGTCATGGGTTAAATTTTTACTTCTCCAAAAACCCATCTTTCTAATGTTATGTTTTGACACTTTTTCACTGACTTAAAGCAACACTAATTTTCAATTTCCCTTTGAAATTTTATCTCAAATGATGAAGTTTTCGGCACTCTTTGCAGGGATTGCATGACAGGACATTTGGCCACGGAAACCATGACTGCATCTCAAGAAATTAACTGATGACTTTTTTTAAAATTTTATCACAAATGACACTATTTGAATTTTCTTCAAAATAGAGTTTTGAAGAAGAGTCGAAGTCTATCCACATGACAATGAAACTCTCTAAATCATAAATTTGTAAGGGCCTCACTCTGGCCTGCATGGCTTTGTTTGAAGACCAAATTGATTAATCCCTAGACCTAATGATCGAAAATGAATTTTGTCCATTAAAGGACCAGACCTTGACTGTCATGGACTTTGGTGATCATTGACAAAAGACCTAAGCTAGCAGGAGCCAGACATGAGGGGAAATGACTAGCATGACCTTTTCCGTTAGATTATGGCATGCCCCTAGTGGAATGCAACTGAGTGAATGGAGTGGGACACCAAAATGGAATGCATAAAGAGTTTTGATCTCTGATGGAGGACTGACCAGACCGACTCTAACAGTAGCCATGAAGTTAAGCTCAATTTTTTACAAGCGTTTTCCATCAAAATTGAAGAATATCTAACTAGATTGGAGACCCAAATATAGTCCCAGGATTTGAACTATCAAGTCCCATTCTTTGGGGACCTTCTCCAATAGAAGGAAAGAAAGGTAAGGCTGCCCTTGGATGTTTGCATTAATAATTTTCAGCTAGAAGCATGTATTGAAGAGTTTGGGTAGCAAACAAAGTCTAGTTTCTTTGATCCTATTGTGGCATATATGGAAAAAAAATTCAGTTTGAATAACAAGCCAGATTTCCTTTTACATAGCCACACTCATTTTGTGCATGTATGGTTGTAAGCGTTTACATTTATGTTCCGTTTCAAGCACTGCCAAGCATCATCATTGCTACAGTTGTTTGATTGGTTAATTTGACATTATGACATCCCTTGATCTAGTAATTTGCATAAAAGTAGGGTAGGGTTGTACATAAATAAGTTTCCCAAGGCAACGTTTCAGTTTTTGGCATTTGTTTTAGTTTCCTAATGTACAGGTTGTAGTATGTGTGTTTTTTTTGTTGGAATAAGTTGTTCAGGTTTTCATTTGTTTGTGGCTGTATTGCCCAATTGATGAGGAACTTAGTATACCGTGTTCTTGACACCTCCAAGGAGCTTCCATCACCAATAAGGCCAATGTTAGTTCCAGCCTTCGCAGCCTGTCACCAGGGATCAAAATGGGCTTTTACTATGTTTGGTTTTCAGAGATGATTTTCACCTGAGTTTTAGTACAAATCATATCCTAAGCATATTCATCAGAAGCAGCTTGGAAAAATATTTCCAACGGTATATCACACTCCTAAAACCGGCTCCTGGATCAGAAGATATGATCAAAATGAATGATTGATTCTTGGTTATGCATGCTTTGAGGTCATTCATTGCACACAAGGACAAGTTAACTACACAATCAATTTCTAAAGTAATGGACGTGAATTTTATAAATGTGAAAGAGGTTTTTGTCAATCACATAACAAACAACAAAAACCTCCTTCATTATATGCACAAGTGTTACTATGTGGGAGATATGTTGTGGTATTTGAAGCCTACATTAAAACAAAACAAATTGTGCATTTGCTTTACTGTTTTAGTCATTGTAGTGTAGCACCATTTTACATCAGATGGAAATTAATTTTGAGAAACCCAAGGAGATTTTTTTCCACCATGAGTGACATAACAAAAAACTCTTTCATTTTATTCACAGGTGTCGTTAATTGGAATATTTGACTAGATCTTTACAGCCTATTTTTACATATTTAAATATTTAGTGATTTCCTATTTAGAGATTATTTTTTGGCACATATTCCGCGAAATTGGGAACGAATTTCCAAAATTTGAGAGAGGTTTTTCTCAAACATGACCTTATCTAAGAAAACCTCTTTCATTTTTGTAACAAGAAGTATGCTTCAGGAGATAAGAGTTCATCTTTGAGCCCTATTTTCAGAAATTCGACCCAAAATTAATGTAACTGATTCTATCTTGAGAGAGATGGTTGAGCTCAACTACCTTAGTACAGGGATGAGATAATTGTATATATTTTGATGAATTTCAGAGTGTAATGGTTTGATATTTGCAACAGGATGAGGCATTGGGACTATGTAAAGTTTTCTTGAATATCATTTTAATAAAGCAGATTTTGCCCTTTAGACCTGGGATCCATCAAGGTGTTTAATGTTCAGTATGTTTTTCCTATAATTCACTTACATATTTTGTTTTTCTACCTTGTTACAAAATTATCTAAGAGAAGTGTTAGGAATCCATCTGTACATGATGCTCCTTTCATGATGATTTTCCTGTTAGATGTAATAGGTGTCTTTGCAGAATTCATCCTTTGTTAGATGCTCTATTGAGCAACCTCCTGTTCCTCTTTCATCTAACACTGCTATATTAGATCCATACCCTATTTTATGCCTACAGGGTAGCGGGATTTCTCCCCTATTCTTCTCACATTGGCAATCCTTTATCTTCATTGAACATTGCACTTACTTTGCCCCAAGTTTGCCGGCAGAAACTGGCATCGACCCCATAACCCAATGGTCCTTTCTCTTACTGCTTTTTACCCAAAACCTTTCAAACAAATCCCCGCACTCCATGGCTAGCCTAAAATTCATTTATTGCAGCCACATTTTGTTGTCAAAGAGAGATCCCTCTCTAGTCTGTCCGAGCTAGACTCCAGATCGAAAGCTTGGTTTGTGGTTACCTCGGAATTGCCTCTTCTCAGCCTCGAGGTTCATTCTGAGTGATAACACTATGTCATGGATGTTGTATGTTGTGATTTTCCTTTTCCAATTATAGGATGGAAGTGGACTCTTCAGGATGCCATACCAATCAATGTGTATCATAAAGCTCTTTGGAAAGCTTATTTCAATGAACATTTCTATAAAATTTGTCAGGGGGTGATGCTCCCTATTTATCAGGCCATCTTTGACAAGGAATCCCCAAGGTTACCAGAAGAAGCCACAGTTGATATTCAACCTGCGGCAAGATGGTTTGGAGAAGAAATCTTTACATATATCAAAGTTTTTGGAAGTATTTCTCTGCCACATGTACTTCCGTGGTATGTCCCTGATAAAGTGTTAGCTAGAGAAATTGCATATTAGATAGTTACCAAAGGTGTAACCAAATCTCTCAAAGAGTCTAAAAAATCTATCTAGCCCACTTTCCACTTCAGTGTGGTGTTTATTGCTTAAATGATTTAAGAATGCACAAGTCAAAGTCAAACACATTCACATTTTGAATCTTGTTGAGTTTAGAGAAAGGGAATACAACCCTGTTAAAGTTTTGTATGATTTCACCACGGCTATTAAAGTCAAGGAATTTGTTCATGAGGATGGTCGTTTTGGCAATTGTTGTCTAGAAGCTGAACAATTTTCATAGGTTCAGAGTTTAGCTTCCCTTCAACTGAATCCGGATGAATTAGCAAAATTTCAGGAATAAAGACATCAAAGGTTAACGCATGTGCCTTTGAACCTTCTTAAAATGATCCCACAGGAATCTCAAGAAGAAAGGTTATCAACCAATGGCTTAGAAGAGAATGCAAATAAAGCATCCAATGATGTTGAATCACAAAAAGAATATGTTATAAAGAATGACATAGAAGAACCTTCCAACAATAAATGTACTGAGAAAGGACTCAATCATGACCAAATGCAGAAAGAATGCGGGCAGATTGAACAAGTCATCAATGAATCATAGGGTGGTCTTAGTCAAGCATAAACATTTCCCGAAACACGAAAACATCCCAAGAAATATTCAGAAAAAATACCTCGCTACTTCAAAATATATCAAAGTAATTCCCACTTTTCCTTCATTAGAAATTGTTTTGAACGAGGGGGAAATTCCTCCTTTGGATATTTTTTATAGTCCCAAACATCGAGCGGTTATAAACAGGCAAAGGAAAAAGAGGAAAATTGACCATGTTACTATTACTCTACTAGGCAGTGAACCATTGGATGTTGTCTAGAAGGACACACCTATAGATCCATCTGAAAATTTGACCAAATTATCTCAGTTTGTAGGAGATTATGCTTCTGCAACAATTGACAAAGAGGAAGAAGTGAGAAATTTGATCAAGGAAAAAGAGGAAAGAATAAAGTAGCAGGAAGATCAACTCACAAAAGAAAATGAGGATACACAGGAACATATTAAATCACAGCTTGAACAAATGCACAGAGTTTTGACAGCCTAAGACTTCAGAGCCAAGCATAATTAAATGTTAAAGATGTTGAAATCGTGTAGCTGCAATTTACTACAAATCAGATAAAGGATTTCCCAAAAGTGTATTAATTCATCAAATAATCTTTAGAAATCATTTTGTTGCTATCAAAGCAACAATCAATCTTTTGTAAGTAGTTAATAGAGATTAGTCCATTATGACAAGAAGCTGATACATTAGTGGGTTAATTTAATGACACTAAAACCAATTTTGAAGAAATAGATGAGAACATCTCAAATTTGATCACATGGCAGGATATTTCAAAAACAAAAGCTAGTATAATTCCCAAAGGTCAAAGAATCTCATAAGCATATTCTCTTCACCGATTGGGAAATCCAAATGAAACAGGCTGACAGGGCAGTTTCAAGTGCCAGTTAAACATAAAATGATATAATTGAAATGATCAAGGGCTCATGTCCCAAGTGTCGTAAAATGATCAAAAATGAAAGTAATTAGAACCGGTTCAAACTTGAACGACTAGAAAGAGCTCGTCCTCCTAATTCCAGCGCCGCAAACAGTTCAAAAAACGATCTCTGCATGCAGAAGTTATGCCAAAAACAAAATCGCCCAATGACTCTTAAATTTTTTAATTTTTTTCAAAAAAAAAAAGAATATTCCATAGAATATTCCTTTTGGGCAGCGAATGGCAGGATGCCATGTGGCAAGCCCAGAGGCTTCCACATGGCCTAAGGTGACATTGACAGGGTCGGATGACGTATATCAAAACTTTTGGTGGCGATGAGGTTCAACCCCATGACCTACAGGGTAACACTTCCACACCTTACCATTAGGCCAAACAGGTGGTTCATGTTTGTATGGCAGATCATATGATATAAGAGTTTTTTATTATGCTTGGGTGGGGTCCGAAGGGGGCCAGCTCCTAAGGGCCAGCCCCCTCATATATGTGACCATCGCCTAGAAAACCGGGGGCTCCTCCCAACCACCAACACATATAACCCAACCGATTATAACATAACTTGTTCACATATGCTATAAAGCCGAGGCTAACACATAGTTAAATGGCTTTTGACTAACCGTTTTGTGCACGAAATCCAAGAAAAACGGCCAGTTATGTAAATGCAATCACATGCGTATTAAAGACCAACAGTTAAATCTTGCGGTCAGGTCAGGATTTGGTGGAGATTTTGGCAGAGGTGGTGAATTTTGTGGACCCGCCATATTTGGCAGGCCTAACTGGCTCCAACTAAAGTTATCTGGAGTTTTCGTAGAGGCAACTAGCAGTTGGGAGTAAAATGGCCATAACTTTGGCTAAGAAAGTCCGTTTTGGATGAATTTTTTTTTTTTTTATTTTGGGTCTCTTCGGCCTTCGGAAGCCATTGGCACAAGTTTTACAGCCATATGAGGTCATTTGCAGATGTTTTGGTGCCGTGGAAGTTCTAGGAGCCACTAGGGCCCAGTATTGTGAGAGCTGTATAGGGTTGCAGGTACCCATTGGAGATGATCCAGTAGTCAATCCTGAAGGATTCAAGTGTTCTGAATCCATTTTTACAGTCTATTCCACCTGTAGAGGCTTTTATTAATCTTTATATTCATTTTGAGCATTTAATTGAAATGAGGACAGGCCCATTTGGGAGCCTTGGACCCAACAGACGTAGCCCAGGAGGGGTGAACTGCTTTATCACCTTCTTTTGCATCTGTGGTTGATTTATTTTGCAGAAAAAATTCGTTTTAGTGTGTTAAACAATAAAAGGAAATACTTCTGCTATACCTAAATGGGTCATGAACAGCTGAAAATTTCATTTGTTTTTTTACTGCAAGACATGGACATCTTTTAAACATGTATATTCCTGAATCGAATACCTTACAAACCATTTACAAGTAGTTTCAAATTCAGATCAAGTTGGTATCAGAGCTATGTTGTTGTTTCTTTGTATCAAAAGCAGTCAAATAAGCTATAGACAGAGCCTGAAACGAGCTAGAAAGCCTTCGAAATTCTCTTGTTATACAATTGCAAAGTAGATAAATGCTCTTTCAGTCAATCTCTGGTGTAGTTGTCTTTTGATTGTTTTTGTGCAAAGATCTTCTAACTGTCTTGCAAGTATTGATGCTTACCAGGTTGAAACTTAAAAGAGGGGAAGGAAAATTGACTAGAGAACAAGAGAATCCTCAGTCAAGGAAGGCCAAAGAGCCATCACCTCCACCTTCAATTTCACCCTCAAGAGTCTCAGCAGAAGCTTCAAGAATGTCTGAACAGGAAGTAGAAATTCCTACAAACATGGATCGAAAAGAAGAAGAAAGAGTCTTCAGAAAGGCTTTCTTGGACCTCACTGAAATGGTGAGGATATTGTACCAAGAAAAAAATGAGAAATTGGTTGGAGAAGGGTCCAAACATCCACATGAAGGAGAGGGCTCTTCAGGAGGTAAGAAAAGTGATGATCATTCCAAGAAAGGACATGGAGGTAATGGTGATCCACCACCCCCATCGTCACCTCCTTCCTCTTCATCCTTGTCTTCTTCTTCTGTGCATAAGCATAGATCCTTTGAAAAAAGTCATTTTTTGAAGCTTGATGTAAATTTCGAATTACCTATGTTTAATGGTGAAGTGAATGCAGAAAAGCTTGACAACTAGATTAGGCAGTTGGAAGTTTACTTGAGGATCCAGAATATACATGATGATTCCACAAAGATTCAGTTGGCTTCTTTGAGAATGGATGGAGCAGCATTGGTCTGGTGGGAGGCCAAGACCAAAGAGGAGATCAAGAAATTTGGTAAGGTTACCTTAACATGGACTGACTTTCTGTTAGCCATTAAAAAACAATTTTATCCTCTTGCTCACATGCAGAAAGCCATTATGAACTGGAAAAATTTCAGACAACTTAAGGGTCAGAATGTCCAAGACTACACCCAAGAATTCAGGAGAAGAGCTCTCTTGTTAGGGGTAGATTTACAGACCCAGGACACCTTGCTGAAATATATTGGTGGCCTGCATAGCTACCTTAGACACACCATCTTGATGTTTAACCCTACTAGTTTGGATGAGGTTTGTGTCCAAGTTACCCATTTAGAGGCAAGGGGAAAAAACACATTTGAAGAGGGTAGAAACAAGCCCGCTAAGGGGAAAAACAAAGAGACAACCTCCAAGGGAAAGGGCAGAAAGAATGCATCTATCAAACAGGAGAGTGAGAAAGTGATCTGTAAGCAATGTTCTAAACCAGGCCATGAGGAGAAAAACTGTTGGAAATTACATCCTGAGAAAAAACCTCAGTTTAACAAATCCAAAGGGAAACATGAAACTGTTGCTACTACATCTACTCCACAAGATTTAGGGGATGATTCAGGTGATGAAACAAAGATTACAGCCATGGGTTTGAAAAACTTAAAGGGAAAAGAAATGGAAAATCAAGCCAGCACTAGTACCTCAAACTGTCATGTACAAGCTCCTAATGAGGAAGAAAGAATTGAATTGTTTCATGTAAGGGTGATTTCAAAACATACTAAGATTGACACACTTTTTGATAGTGGGTCACAAGTAAACCTTATATCAAAATACTTGGTCAAGCAGCTTAAACTTGAGACCGTTCCACATCCGAAGCCATAACCACTTGGATGGATTTGCAAGGATGCAAATTTACAAGTTACAAGAAAGTGCACATTGCGCTTTGCAATTATTGCACATTTTATTGATACAGTTGAACTTGATGTGGTACCTTCTGATATAGCATGAATTGTTTTGGGAAGTCCTTACTTGTTTGACGGAAGCTATCTCATCGCCATGAAAACAAATATCATCTTTTTCAAAGATGCAAAGGGATTCATTGTTTAGAGCTCATTGCAAGAAACAAATATAGCAATGGTGAATGTTGGACAGGTAAAAAGGTTGTCAATTCAAGTAAGAATTTTGTTCTTCTAATGATAAGCCCAAGCGTTGATGTGAATCACTGAGTCATTTGAC
>APFE030653606.1:2677-45719 GCA_000404065.3 Pinus taeda
TTTTCAAAACTATCCCGATGATGTTTTCCGAGTACACATCCGGAACAAACACCATCTCTGCAAGATACCATTGGAAGACCTGTCACCATATTTTCTTTACATAGATTCTGAAGGGAGCGATATTTTAAGTGACGAAATCGCTCATGCCAAAGTTTGCTCACTTCATCATTATGAGAAACAAATACTAAGGGAAGATTTGATGACCCAAAGTTGTGAAACTTATACAACCTTGTAGAATCATTAGCAATGCCAATGGATAAAATCTGTCTAGGATCCTTTAGTTCCTTGATTACGACATCGTGAGGTGAAAATTCAACGATTTTTCCTTCACCTGAATGATTTATCTGATATACAAATAGAAGGTTGGAGGATAAGGTTGGAACACATAATACATCATTAAATTGACCATTTTCTATATGAAAAGTTCTAGTCTCTACAACACTAAGAGATCTATCATCACCAACATATATATTTTTGGTGTTAAAATCATTTAAAGATGAAAACATGGCTTTATTTTTGGCCATGTGATAAGAAGCTCCAGAATCAATGAGCCACTCATGAGAATGAGAGGAAGAAGATACATTTAGTGCATATCCAGACCGAGATGCTTGACAACCACATGCAGAAAGTGCCATTCCTAAAGATGAATTTGAAGAGTGCTCCAAATGGATGTTATGCTTCATCATTGCTGCTTCCAAGGCTTCCATCTTCTTAAAGCATTTAGATTCTATGTGGCCATCTCAATTACAAAAGTTGCAATGTATATCAATCTTCTTCCCTTTGTTTTTAGTTGCCTTATCATTCAGGTGAAATGATTTTTCATTTTGAGGTAGAAATTGCTTAGGACCCTTGTTTCGTTTAGGACCATTCTTTTTAGGATATGACTTCTTAGGATTATTTGAGTTTGGTTGTTGCTGGGTGGTTAACGCTTTCTTAGAAGAGTTTCCAAGATTAAGAAGACCAAGGTGTAAGAGTTTTTCTTGTTCTCTTATTAAAGAATCACAAAAATCATCAAACGAAGGGGCCTTGTAGTCATGTCCTTGAGAAATGAAGGCTTCTCTTGTAGAATGGAAGGTGGAAACAAACACAGAGTAGGCTGGTCCCAACTTAGTAAGAATGCAATAGATAAGAGCACTATCTTCTTTCTTAACCTTAACACCTTCCAAGAGAAGTCTAATGGTCTTGAACTTGGACAAGAAATCTTCAATGCAAGAAAAATTATTGGGGTTTAATGTAAGCAAATCATTTTCAATTTGATGGGCTCTAAGTTCATTTTTTATGCCAAAAACTTTAGTAATCTGCTTCATTGCTTCATCAGGAGCATCAAGTTCTGTAATATGGAATTTAAGATCAGGACAGATAGACGTCCCTATCAAACCACGTGCTTGACCTTGCCTATTTTCCCATTTGGCTGCTTTCTCTTCATCTTTCGGCTTGGTTTCTTGGCCTGAGGCTATTCGGTAAAGACCTTTACTTCTAAGTAACTCCACAATGTAGGACCACCATTGGAAGTAGTTGGTGCTGTCAAGAATAACTTGGCATGGACTTTCCATTTTAACAGAAACTAAAGCTATATATGTTGAAACTAAGTGATCCAATGGAAAGAGCTCGAAAACTTAGGTTGGTTAAAAAAAAATGACTCTGAAAACGGCTTCTGGATGAAGAAGTTATGGCTTTTTAAAAAAAATTGATGAAGGCACCGACAAAGTGCGGGAATGTGCGGAAATGAAAAAAAAAATGCTCCCTTTTCAACAAAAAAGGAGATTTGAACCCAATACCTCTACTCTCATAAATTAGCTTTGAACCAAGTGAGTTATACAAAAAGTTTGAGAGAGAGAGAGAGAGGGGGGGGGCTTTGTTTTCTTTGGTCACTGATGCTTTGGATTGCGTGCTTGCTTGAGAAAGCTCTTTTTCTCCCTAAAAAACAAAAACACAAAACCCAACATGGACATACAAAAAAAACAAGCCTTACGCCTTAATGTTAGCTTTACCCGGAAACTAAATATTTTCCTCAATGTTTCTGATTTTCGGAGATCACACTAAGGTGCAGGGAAAAGAGCATACGCATGAGAAAAATCCTTCCTTTCTGTTTCTGATTTTCCCAGATCACACAGAGTCGCAGGGCAAAGAGCATACGCAGAAATGAAAGGTATAGATCTGGTCATTAAAGGAGCTAAATAAACTGAAACCAAAATAAATAGAGAGAAAATATAAGTAAACTGCAAATAAACATTGTATACCTCCAGATCTAAAAAATGATGAAGCTAGCGCTACCGGAAACCTCTTCGCGTGAAACGAAAGGGGTTCCTCACTGGAACAGATGCTCTCAACACAACAGAGCAGTCCTCTCGGCCCGAAAGTAGTCAGAAATAGCAGATCTAGGAGATGGCAGTCGGATGCAGTTCAACCGGCTTCAGATTTGGATCACCTACGGACGCGGCCCTCAACTAGCTCTGATACCATGTAGGAATTTACAGGGTAAGTTCCTCAGAAAGAACACCAAAAGGACACCGCTCACAAACAAATCACAAATCAATACACCAGTATTTTGATGTGGTTAAAACCCTTAAAGAGGGAAACAGTCCATGGCCTAAGCCAATGTGACCACTTCAGGCAATTTATTAATAAATGAATGAAAATTTACATAAGCTTCTCTCTTGAACGGTTAACCTGCAAATGACCCTCCATTCGCTTTAAATAGAATTCATGGACCAATCAGGTGTCAAGGCACAGATCAAGTGTCAGTAATACCGAGGAGAGAATGAACCGTCAGATCACTACATATCGTGACCGTCGGATAGTAAGTTACAAATGTACATAGTAAAGAAACACACTTTACCTAACTCTATACTAGACCAAGTTATACTTAACTATTCCTATGTTTAGGTTCAAAATGATAGGAAAGGTCTTGGAAATTGATGGGTGGGTAAAAGTTATCATACCATTTGGGTTCTTCCATTTCTAATCATTGTCTGTAAGCATTCAATCTAAATTGTAAAAGCCATTCAGGTTCATTCTTTTTAGCTAAAATTAACCTAAGACTTAAATATTTGTAAGGTTTAATGGATCTAAGTCTATTCTACTTAAAATATAGTAACATGGTTTAAAATTGTTGGCATTGATATCAGAATCTAATGATGAAACATAAAATATTTTATGTTCATTATTACAAGAAAATTTTAATTTCATGTGACAAAGTTTGAGGAAGGTCTAGCATTTGCATCCTACGAGAAAATTTGCTTGCATCACTCGAGCCCTTTGAATTTGGGCATGGTAGATTCCATTACACAAACAATTGAACACTAAAAAAAGGTGAAAAGAAAGAAAAACAAAATTCATGCATTCTGACCCTAGAAACGTTAGGGAGGAGTAAACTGATATGTACAATAAGGAGATGCAAAATGCTTACTCGTCCATTGTCCTTTGATGAATTTTTGGCCACAATCAAGATTTGCATTATCATAATCATTAAACCCTTTGTATAAAAAGGACATGCAAAATCCTTACTTGTGCATTGTCTTTTGATGAATTGGTAGCTACAATCAAGATCTACATTATGATAATCATTAAACCTTAAAATCTAGATAAAAATTATGCTTTGATCATATAAACCCTCGAACTTCTTTACCCCTAAAACAAAAACCATCTTTAGTAAAAAGGAAGAACTCTACATAGTCCAAATTCATACCCATGTAAAAATTACCAAAACTCAATAAGGACATGCAAAGTGCTTACTTGTCTATTGTCTTTTCATGAATTGTTGGCCACAATCAAGATTTTCATTATCATAATCATTAAACCCTCAACTCTAGATAAAATTTAGGCTTTGATCATATAAACCCTCGAAATTGTTTACCTATAAGAAAAAAAATCATCCTTAGTAAAAAGGAAGAACTCTCTAGAGTCCAAATTCATACTCATGTAGAAATTACCAAAATTTTCAAGATCTTCATTATCATAATCAATTCATACTCATGTAAAACTTACCAAAATTTTCAAGATCTACATTATCATAATAATTAAATCCTCAACTCTAGATAAAATTTATGCTTCGATCTTATAAACCCTCAAAATTGTTTACCCATAAGAAGAAAAATCATCTTTAGTAAAAAGGAAGAAATCTCCAGAGTCCAAATTCATAGCCATGTAAAAAATACCAAAACTTTCAAGACCTGCATTATCATAATCATTAAACCCTCAACTCTAGATAAAATTTAAGCTTTGATCATATAAAACCTCAAAATTGTTTACCCATAAGAACAAAAATCATCTTTAGTAAAAAGGAAGAAATCTGGAAAGTTCAAATTCATACCCATGTAAAAATTACCAAAATCTCCATGCTGGATGACCTTGCCCTTCCTCCATCTAATTGTTGATGCTCTCCTCAGGTGTTTCCCATGCAAACTCCATCTGGGGTTTGAATAACCCTCAAATCTATCTAAAGTTTATGCTTTGGTAGTACAAACCCTCGAAATTGTTTACCCATAAGAACAAAAATCATCTTTAGTAAAAAGGAAGAACTCTCGAGAATCCAAATTCATACCCATGTAAAAATTACAGAAATATCCATGCCGAATGACATCCCGAAGGACCTTGCCCTTCCTCCATCTAATCGTTGATGCTCTCCTCAGGTGTTTACTATGAAAACTCCATCCAAGGTTCAAATCCCATGAAATCCATAGATCGAGTTGATGGTATTCCTTCTTCAAGTATTTGCACGCAGATATAGACCAGGCAGAGAAAAATAGAGTGCTACATTGTGATGTTGTAATCTGTGAATATTTTATTTGAAGAGAACGCTAAACTAGAAATGACAAAGAAAAGAAGTATTTATAATGGAAAAAATAAAAGAAATATTTATAATATAAAATAAAATATATAAATTGAAATTGTGTTAAATGATTTATTTTTAATAAGAATTTGTCATTTTTGCGTAAGAATCTGAGTTAAAAACAAGAAGAATAAGTTAAAAGTGATATTGGGATGAGTGTAAACATTTAAATATGACCTCAATTAATAATAAAAGTTAAATTAATAAAAATAATAAAATTCAGTTTGTTATATTTTGATCTTGTTATTAACTTGTGAATAGGCTTTGTTACAGTACCATGGGCCAATACCATGACTTATCAATACTACAAGTAAAAAAAGCATAACTTATTTCACAATCGAAATATTTTATAACAATATGACAAAATTCTTGACCGTGGATATTCACCCCCACATTATGGCAGATATTATTAAGTTGCAAATAATAGCATTTGTTACAATACCATGGGTAAATAACATGGATTATCAATACCACATGCCCAAAAAACATAAAGTATTTCACAATCAAAATTTTTATAACAATATGACAGTATTTTTAAACATTGATATTCACCCTCAGTTTACCAAGGATATTAACTTGTAATTAGGCTTTGTTACAATACCATGGGCCAACATGATGGCTTATCAATACCACATGCCAGAAACCATAACTTATTTCATAGTAAAAATATTTTATTTTAATTTAAGTTTACATCATTTTTTTAATTGAATCTAAAAGGGAAAATGTTACAATTTGAGATATATCTAAACACTCTATCCTCATGACTACTAAAAATATTCCCATAGAAATTAAAATTAATATTTTAATAAAATTAGCTGAGATGGATCTATGTCGGTTCCTTTATATATATATATATATATATATATAATATATATATATATATATATATATATATATATATATTATATATATATTAGCTAAGGATCTAAGGGATAGAGCGCAAACAAATTGACTAATTATAATAGATTAAATATAGTGCATGACTTTTTTAAAGTTTTTCATTATTTTATTTTCTTTGACATGATTGATCCAAAATATAGGTTTAATATTTTACAACCAATTAAGTATTTTTAATTTAGATAATTTCTGAAACACAATGCAATGTGATCAAATTTAGGAGAGAGTTGGGGAGAGGGAGGGGCGGAGAGAGGGAGGGAGATAGTGAAAAATTTGGAGGAGGGAGAGAGAGAAAGAGAGAAACTGAGGTGGGAGAGAGGGAATGAGAGAAAGGAAGAGAGAGGAGGAGAGAGAAATAAATGGAGTTGGAGTGGGGGAGAGAGAGAGGAAAGAAAAAAACATAGAGAGATAGAGGTGGAGAGAGAGAAGTGAGAAGGGAGGGATGGAGAGAGAGTGAGGGAGAGAGGAGAGGACAGAGAGAGGGAGAGAAGCGAAGGGAGAGAGATGGAGACATAGAGATGGAGAAGGAAGGGGGGGGGGGGACATAGTGATATAGTTGGAAGGAAGGGAGAGAGAGAGGGAGAGTGATTTGGGGCAACAGATAGAGGGATGTGGGAGATAAGAGATAGAGAGGAAGGAAGATAGAGATGAGGAGAGAGAAATGGAATTGGAGGGGGTAGGAGAGGGAGGGAACAAAAAAACATAGAGGGAGAAAGGTAGAGAGAGAGGGGGTGAAAAGGGAGTCATAGAGAGAGAGTGAGTGAGAGAGGGGAGAACGATGGAATAGAGAGAAAGATATATATAGGGAGGGTGATAAGGGGAAGAGAGAGTTAGACAAAGAAGGGGAAGAGAGGGAGAGAGAGTGTGTGTATGTTTGGGAGGTGAGATAGAGAGAGAGAATAACAAAGAGACAAAAATACAAATATAGATATTATATAGTATTATATAACTAACCTAGATCCATATTAACCCTATAACTATCAAGTGCCGATAGAGATCCTATGTCTCGAGGTGCAAACATTTCCTCAAGTTTTGTAGTAGAAAAAAAAGTTTGCACCTTGAGAGATTGGACCCCTCTTGGTACTTAATAGATCTGGGGTTAAGATGGATCTAGGTCGATTAATATGAAATTAAAATAGCTTCTATTTGATATTATAGTCTTAAAAAATAAAATTTCCCTTCAAATTAATTTCAAATTGGAACTAGATCCAATTAGATTCAATGAATAGATTTTTAAAAAAGACATAAAATAAATTTTTTTATTAAAAAATATATTTTTAAAATTACAAATTATTATAGAAAAATATTGCAAAGTTGGCTCACCTATACACCATGTAAGGATGAAGAAGTGTTTAAGGGAGGATAACCTTTCAACCAATCTTTAACAACCTTTCAATCCCATATCACTTGTAAGTTTGGATTGCTTGACACAATTAAGATCACTAACATAAAAAACTCATTTGTATTATTCTAGTACTTGTCAGGTAGTTGTATTTTTGTTCTTAGACTAAATTAGTCATTCATGTTAGTCATTTTTACTTGTATTACTTATTAGCTAGTCACATATTTTAACCTGCGACTAAATTAGTGATTTATGTTAGTCATTTTTAGTTCGGCCACTTAGGATTGGTCATTTTTTGTAGTATTTCACTTGGAAAAGTTTTGGTGACTAACTTTCTTAGTCACCTAGTCAGTAATTTCTCATTTTCAACTAGTGATTATTTCCTTCTCCAAATAAATAAGCATAGTAGGTAAGAACACTAAATTTCAAATTAGTATTTTGGGAAAACTAGTAGTTTATTACTTAGCTCTTCCTAACCTTAACATTAATACCAGCGAGTAACCCCAAAGCATATTAGGTCTGCAATTTTCTTCTTGTATTTTTACACCTGCCTCTCTTCATTCTCTTCTCTCAGAATTAGACAAAAGAAGAAAACCAAAATATTTTTTATCAGTTACTCTTTCAGTAGTTACTAATTATCTCCCCCTGATCAATAGGTGGCAGATAGTTGCTAGGTCACCAATGAGCCTCTGTTTCACACTCCCAAAGATAACCCCTTGTCTTTTAGGGAAACAATTATTTGGCCAATTTCATAATTTCTCAATAAATCTAATCATCTAAATTAGATGCCTACCACTTATTGATGGTTAATAAATATTCAACAATAATTTTGTAGCCTCATCTCTTTTAGCCATGTTTACTCAAAAACTATTTTTTCAAAATTTATTTATTTATAAAATAAAAGGTCATAATTATTGATCTAGGTGGATGTTGGTGGCCAACCACCTATCCCATTTGGACTCCCACAATTGTCTCTTTCAGTTTTTTCAGTTTCCTAAATTGTAGCGAAGTTTACTATTTTTAGCAATTTTTTGGGTCCTGAACTTTCAGAGTCGTTTTGAGGCCCTAAATGATGTTTTTTGGGAAATTTGGGGGCAACATGGGTCCATGGACCAATGTTGCCTTACCCAAAGTGGTAGTTGTCGGATAGATCTTTCTAACGAGCTATCGTACGTGTCAAACAGAGATTGTCTACCAAAGTTACGACCCCGGGAAAATGATGTACCAATTTACCCAAACGGGGCCCACAATTTGGCGTTTCATATTCTAGGGTTAGGTTTTTGGATGTGAAGGGTTTTCCATTGTTTCTCAACAATAAATAGGCCTTCGTGCCTCATGGTAAAACAGTTCAGAGGCATGTAGCCACCACATCTCTTCTCAGAGATAAGCTACCATCGCCCTAGTTAGTTTATTTCCATTACTGTTTGTAAGCATATTTCAGTATCTTACATTAATGAAATGAAGTATTATTTCCGCTGCATATATGTGTTTATGGTTATCTCTATAATTTGTTGCGTTCCTATTTAAATCTGGATCAATTATAGATTTATGACCAAATGATAATTAGTAATAAATTATTGATAATTAGATTATTGATATGTCTTTGTTGGGCCCTAGATATATTATCATATTGCCTATCCAAATCTTTCATTTACAAGCCATATTGATACCTTTAGAATATATTACGTAACTATTATATTACCAAGTTTCACTAAATACATTCATTTTACCTTGTGGTTAATTATTAATGGTCTCTTGCATTTTTAATGATTAAATGAGTTTTTAATATGATTTTATCAATGAAAGTTTACTAATGTGGCTTTGTGGCCAAGGATCATGTTCCACTACAAAAATTTCTATCGTTGTATTCGTTCAACAATTCAGTACTTATTTATCCACTTCCACGAATGGAGGGGAAAAAATTCAAAATTATAAAATATATTTTTATTTTCTCTAGCACAGTAAATTAGGTGTCACATGGACCTAATATGTTGTTACACACCTTGGAATGTACCCAGCTCACATGTGGTATCCGAGCACATGATTTAAGTTACAACGAAAAATATGTAGCTGTTTTGAAACTGTCATTTTCTACCTTGATTTGAATGCATATGATGGAAAAAATCAAGAGTATGAATAATCGGTTTTAAAAAAAAATAACAATTTACTCTTATCTCAAATTGTTTCCAAAAGTTAAATACGGTTTGAAATTTACTGTTGGTTCTTTGAAGCAGTTTTGTACAACATTTCTAGAAAACCCACATTGGAAAACAATCAAAATAGTCATCTTTGGGCGAAATTTCTGAGGCCATGGAATTGAATCAGAAAAATCCAAGAGGGGTTTTCATTGAAAATACAATAGGTTAGGATCCGTAGAAACATATCCCCAAAATACATCATGGTAGAAGAGATATTATTGATTCTTTAACACCAATTTGTATAAAATTACACAAAAATCAGAGTAATGAGATTTTCCTCTAAAGTTGTAAATTCATTTTCTGAGTTTAGGGGATTTAATATTATCATTCCTCAATGGATTTTTTGTGTAAATAAAGCCTCAAAGGGCATAGGGAGAGGGGTTGTTCATTATTGTAATAGAGGAGATCAATTATTAGTTTTTGGAGAGACTTAGAGAGTTGATTTGTAACACAGACTTTTGAAGTAAATAAACAATTGATGGTTGTTGAATTGTGGTACATATTATTAGATTAATTTGACATTTTGTTAGTAACCCTAAACTCCTGGGAAGGGCTCCTCACCGTGGGTAAGCGTTGTTATGCTTCATGTGTTTTGTAGATTAGTCTTACATCTAGCAATTTAGTTTTATTTTTTAATGAATTTATGTTAAATAAAACTTAGATCTATTCACTTTCATGTTTTCAATTTAGTGCTTAGCACTTCTCTTTAGGTTTAAGAAGTGAATTCCATTTGATTGAATATTTTATTTGAGGTTCTTTTCAATTTCTCATTAAATTTGTATTTCACATAGTATTAGTTTTATTGCTCTATTTTCATATATGTTAAGTAGAATGCATTATGATCAAATTCAAATTATTATTTTTCGGCTTAAAGAGAAACAAATTTAAATTGGTTTCTTAACATGTTTTAATATTCATAATTTCAATTTACAAAATTTTCGTACTTAATTCGGTACTTATTCAGAATTTTAAATTTCTGCCTTTATGTACTTAATTCAGTACCAAGTTCTGTACGAGAACAAGGTACTAAAGAATTATGTAATTTGTAATTTAGGATTATTTAATTGATTGGAGCTTTGCAACTACTTGATAAAAGATTTCTACAATGAATAAGAACCTACAATATATCTATAAGCCTACTTAGCATTTATTTTTGATAGTTTGTTGTTGCATTTCTTGTAGTTTATTGCATTGTTTTCTTTACTTCCCTCAGATGCTTTTGCTTATATTTTCTGGCATTTACTTTTCTTCAATTTACTTCTTTGTAGCATGTTTAATGGGTTTTCATCACTATAAGATTAAAACCACTGAAGTCTCAAGACCTAATAAGCTACATATAAAACCACATTAACATCATCTATTGGTAATGAAAGATTGTTGTTTGAAACCCAATAATCATTAGAGTCCCACAGTCCAATGACAAGTGATAATCCTTAGTGATTAGTTATTTCGAGTGTTAATTCTTACCATAGGGTAGAATAGGGACTAGTCCTAAATTTCTTATGCTTGCATCTCTAAGTCTTACAATTTTGGATTCGATAATTAAATGTTGGAATACATATAATTTCACCGACATTGATGGCATCGTTGTCGGGGATATGCTAAAGGGATTATAGAGTAGTTTCTTTCACAAGTTGTGTGTGTGATCTTCGTTGCAATGAACCTAGATGGTGAAGAAATATGGTAACACGTGAGTGAAGATCCATGCGTCCACTATGGTGGGGTTGCTCCAAAGTCTAGTTGTCTCTAATTGATTTTCTAGTTTCTTTTTCATATGCATAGAATTAAAGGTAGGATCTAAAGCCCTATTTTTCTTTGCAAGTGTGTTTTTCTTTAGATTGATTCATGGAAAGAAGAGAAGCCTAACTTGTGTGAACATATAACTTGGTGACAACAGGGTCTTAGTCGCATGATATCACTTTGAGTACATGATTGGTCTGCCTTCCTTTGTTTCAATTGTGTTTCCTTCTTATTTCTTTATAATTTTTAATAAGAATTCCATCCACTAATCCATGTGCATAACAAGGATTAACATCTAGCAAAGAAATATTCAAGGATGATCAAGAGTTTGGAAGAAATCTCTCAAATTCTAGTAGCAATTGGGATGTCTGCTTCTCAAGAAGAACAAATCTTGACAGTTGTCAAGAACTTATTTGCCTCTCTAGAAGTTATAGAAGAACAACAAATCCATGAATCACAGGAAGATCTCCACCCTTGCAATATTGTTGAAGAAACTAGAGAATCATGGACCACATCCAATGGAGAGAAACCATTAGAACCTGATATTGAATAATTTTTTACATGCCTATCTATAGATCCTCTAAGCACACAAGAGGATAATTATCTAATGTTAGAATATTTGCATGGTGTGGTAAAGGAGGACATGCTAAATAAACCAAATAACGAGGCGAACCAAGAGCATTTTAATTTTTTTGAAAGTTTGTTTCAAGGAATTATAAGGCCATACCACTCCTTCATTCTTCCTTACTTCTTGACATCATCATTAAAATAGTGGGTTATTCATACTCAAGTATGCATTGAAGATTTTATTCTAAACTTGAGTATGAATGTAGTTTGATATTTGTTATGCACATGGTTACATTGGAAATACTCCTATACTTCAGGAGAGAGATTTCTTTTTCTGAAGTAGAATAGGATAATAAATAAAAAAGTAAATTTTGTATATAGAGTTATTTTAGTTATAACATATAGTATAACATCTTTCTCATTTGTTTTCAGTAAGTGGCGATGTTAGTAGCTAAAAAGTAATTAGTTGAAAATGGGAGATCTTTGCTCCCGTTGCATATTTTTGTTGGGCTCTCTTTCAGCTGCATATTATTTTAATGAATATTTCCACACAATCTTATTTCCAATTTCAACATGGTTCAACTATTACTTTGCTTTCCCACTTATTATTTCTTTTTAGTTAGATCTCTTTCTACTTTTTCTTTTCAATAAAGCAAGCTATGACCATTAATTTTGGAATTGTAGGTAAATTTGGAGATGACTACAAAGCAACATCATGTAGTATTGCATACCAATTATTAGTACTATTTTTCATCTAACCAATATCGAGAATTCTGGTATCAATTTGCTATTTTGCTAGAAAAAAATGGATTCAAATATATTGTTCATTTGAGATGCTTAAATACTGGAAGAATATGTTCAAAAGCAGAAAGGACATCTTCATCAATTGAATGGAACACTTAGGAGAGTATTTGATGACATCTTCAATTTTTCCTTAAGTTATTAAAAAGAATGCATTCATGCTTTATTTGTTTTAAGACCACTATTTTACAAATATGATATAAGTAATCATTTTCATAAGATTGGAATTGAATGATAATTCCAAACTATTCATAGCTAATATACCTTTTCTTTGTTTTGAATTTCATTTCTCGTATTCATATATATTTTTTACTATCAATACAAAACAATTTCTCAAAATATAGTTACCAAATTGATGCATACTAAGCGGATTAAAACAAATTTAAGAGGTCAATACAATGATACCGATGAAAAATAAACTTGAATATTATAACTATAACACCAAAACATGATCTCTAATCTTTATTAAGACTTGCAAGAGAGTTGATGAATTCTTTGTTCACAGTGGAACACTACTTTCAAAGCGAAAGCATACATGAAAACTATGATTAGTAGGACTTTCGATGTCTTTTGGTTATTCTTTGGTAGCCTCACCCATCTCACATTAAAAATGGCTCATTCATGATATGTCCTTTGAGTGCCTATGAATACCTCATGCATCCAAGACATCATGAAGGTAATAAAAGTCACTGTGAAAGGTATCATCCTATGCCTTTAAGGGGCTTTCTCAAGCCACTCCCCCATCTATGAATTGCAAAAGTAATGTTCATAATCTAAACCTAAAATGATAGGAAACATGAGACTAGAGCCTTCAGTGTAACATAGGTTTAAGAGGTTAACCCGTCGAGGCTATGGATGCCTACTGGCAGCGGGTCCTCCTTCAAGTACGGTAAATATCCCAACAAACTCATAAATTTGTTAACAAAGTCGTCCATAGTAGATTTTCTCAATCGTAAGTCATGAAACTCTATAGATTTTTCATCGAGATACCTCTTAGCTATATATTTCTTTTTGAATTTTTTTCTAAAGAGTTTTCAAGTCATATTTTTACTTTTGATTCTTTTAAAAACTTCGTTATTTTCCCACCTTAAAGTTGCCTTACGAATCAACTGGTAATTTCCCAATATTTCTTTGAAATCACTCAGATAGTTGTACACTTTAAAGTGTTTATACATATTCAGGGTTCGTGCCTCCACTCCTCCATCAAATTCACCATCAACATGAGGAGGACTAGTCTTCTCAAACTCTCCTTGCAAGTATGATGTAGTCCTATTTTTCCTAGATGTGGAGGTGCTATTTTCATATTTTTGTTCTCCTCCTTCATTAAATTCACGAGACTCACTTCCACTACAAGTTATAGAATCTATTGTTTCAATGGTCGCACTCTTATCTCTCTTTTTATGAGTTTTTGTTTTTTTCTTATGAAAATTGTATTCTTCGAATTTCGTCAACATATAACCATTATTATACTCATCTTATTCTTGATCTTTTGATAAGATTTCTTGATTATCCTTTATGTCATATGGGTTTTCCTTCAAGCTACACACTACCTGCAATAACCGATATTCTTGATTTTTTTCATTAATGGTTCCTACACCCATCTTTTTTAATTCAATGTCAGGTTCTTCAACACCTCTTCGTGATCATATGGAAGTTTGTCCATTAAATTCTTTAGCCATACTTCAAAATTCTCATAGTCTTTTAAACAATCTGATCATAACATAAATAATTGTTTAGTTAAAGACCCATAAAGGACTCAATGTTGTAGCCTACAACTGTGATACCACTTATAATGTACCCCATTTCCAACGAAACTCTTTTTAAAATAATTATCATAAAATTCATATAAATATTTACATACACTTCTCTTTGTAGTCATTTTCTTTTATCACACTATTATAAATGTTTCTAAATCAACGCTAGCAACATTTCCACTATTGTATTGTAACTTCCTTCGGATTCCCATTCCCAAGAATATGAATTTTTTTAAGACTTAACTCACCCATCTCACTTTTCCATTGAGTATTCTATACACCAAAGAAATACTAACGTTATTTAGTCATTTTCTTCCTTCCTAATATATTTGTCATGGGTTGAATTCCTTATCTTTTCATTCACGCATCTCTATCTATATGATCCTTATTAATGTATAATATTTTTCTTAAAAAAATAGATTAAATCCACTAACAAAATGCGTGGTTTCTTATTTATTTATTTATTTATTTATATATATATATATATATATATATAGATAGATATATATATATTATTTTCTCATAATTCACTATATACTTCTTGTACTGATATCAATAAATGTTCAATGGACAACATTTACCATTTTAATTACAAAAACTATTATTTTAACTTCACATAGGGTTTTCAAACACAAATATACATCTATTCACGCATCCTCTATCTATGTGATCCTTATTAATGTATAATATTTTTCTTCTAAAAAAATGGATTGAATCCACTAACAAAATGCGTGGTTTCTTTTATTTATATATATATATATATTATTCCCTCATAATTCACTATACTTGTACTTATATCATAGATATAAGTCAATAAATGTTCAATGGACAACATTTACCATTTTAATTACAAAACTATCATTTTAACTTCACATACGGTTTTCAAAACACAAATATACATCTATTGAATTCACAAATTTTAACCTGTAAGTATGATTTTATACATAGAACTTGTTCTGAAACAAAATTTGGAACACTTATATAACAATATCGTTAGAGTACGTTTAACGAATGTGGTGTTATTTATATATTGAAAACGTAGTTTTTGGTGTCTATTTTTATTTTGATATTCATAATGATGTCTATGCAAGCCTTTTAGAGTTTTCCATGTATAGACATTTACGGTGGTTCCATAATAGGTTATTTTGACATTTACTGTAACAACGGTGATAGAATGATCTCTTTAAATTAAAAGTTGTGATAAGTCTTAGGGTTTCAAGATCATACAAAGTCTATTCCAACCGTGTTTCTATATTCATTTGTTCCCTTGCGACGTTTTTGTGAACTTTTATCTCTCCAATATTTGTTCCCGTTATGTTTATTATGTTATGGAAGAGTTTTAACGAGCATATCCTCCATTAACCGTACTTCTAACTTCCTTGAGATTTTAATTGCTCATTATCTTTGAAATTCTTCGAGTCGAAATCAGACATAATTTCACATTTTAGTGTTTGAGGTTTCTTTCACATTGACATCTATTCTTTAATAAAGATTGTTTTACATTGTCCTCAATGTAATTTTGCAAAAAAATTTTCTTCTCAGGTTTCGTTATGCAATTATTCTTGTATTCTTTGAAATTTCTTTCTTCTCAGGTTTCGTTATGCAATTATTCTTGTATTCTTTGAATAGCATTTTTCTCCAATATGGTTGATTGAATAGCATTTTTCTCCATATGGTTGATTGTTGGCTCTAGGGTTACAACAATGTTTAACCAATTGACCCTTTTCTTCCTACACACTTACAACTTCACGTAAAAACCGTAGATTTCAAATTTATAATGCATTCATTGACTTCTGGTTTAAATTCTTTATTTCCAGTTTTACTGTTCTAAATAATGGTGAATCGAAGTCCGGTTCACAGTTCTTCCTTTTTAGAGTAAAATTATTGCTTTTGTTGGAAGGAAAAAACTACGGGGGTTTCATAAACGTTTGTTCCTTACATTCTTTTATTTGAAGTATGCCTTACCTCCCAAAAATCATAAAAATTTGTATTTGTATTTTAAAAACTGTTTTATAACCCTCTGCGCTCTATTGTCTTTATTATTTCGCATCTTTCTCTATGACTTGTTTAGTGTTTAGTCTTCTTTTCCACTATGGAAATTTTTCTCATGTGATTTCAAGTTTTTGTCTAGGTTTAGGGTTTCTCAAACCTTATTTACTAGTTAATAGTGTCAAGTTTTGAATATGGATGCAAAGAAGAAAAATGTTTGCAGCGTTTTTCATAATCACTCAGTAATTATTTCCTTCTCCACATTGTACAGAGTTCAAACTATTTTGTTTTATCCAAAAATCAAATATTTTTCTTAACATAGGTTATTGTCTTCTGTTCACCAGGTTTACATTTTTATTCACTTCATAATTTCTTAGTTAACTCTTTAATTATAATTAAATATAACACTTTTAATTTCCTTTTAATTTTCTTTTAGATAGTAACCATCCTACTGTGTACAATAACTAATGTTTCTTAAAACCTTATACAGGTGGAAGAAGCCATTGGACTTTTGTAACTTATTTTAAAGTTATGGTTATAACCCTCTTCGCATTTGTTCCTTTAATGCTAAATTTTCTTATGCTATCTATCTAGTTCTTGGTTACTAATCATAAATTTTATATATGTCTATTCGAGATATTGGTTTCCCTTTCAGACAACGCATTTTTCCTTTGATGTTTCCAAATTTGGCATTGCTCTATTTTGACTTATTCGAGTTTTCCACGATGTTGGAGGTCCCCAACTTTTGGTTTCTCATTATACATGGGTTTTATTTCTTTTTTCTAAGATGAATCTCCGAACTATTAACTTTTGCAGTTCTCATTAATTTTTTTGTTCCATGTCTTTCACCTCATGTAGTTCTTCTTGAACATATTCATTTATAAAAGGTTGTGAACTTCTTATGTACTAAGAGTATTATTTTAATTATGAACATAACATTTATGTTCTATACTTATTTTGCTAATTACATGTTTCTTTTGGTTGATTATTCATCTTTCAAATTTTGTCTTCATGAAATGATAATTTTTTATCATAAGTGAAACTTTGTATAATTTTGGAAAACAATACTGTAGTGTTTGTAAAAAGAGCTTCTGCGTAAATCACATAAAAAGATCATTGTCGACGCGTTTCGAACCAACCAGTGTGGTCCTGACGATGAACCACACTGGTTGGTTGGAAACGCGTAGACAATGATCTTTTTATGCAATTTACGCAGAAGCTCTTTTTACAAATATAATGGATCACAGAAGCCTCAATTCTACAATACTGTAGTGTTTTATTTTTATATGCTGCTAGATATAAATACTTTTTTATTTTTGTTCACTGTGTATATAGGTTAGATTATTAGGTTCACAAAGTTAATATTAAGAGCTACACTGTTAATAACATTTTTTTTTTTGCTAAAGCAAGAGTCGATCCTTCTATTTCATTAATCCAAAAGAAAAGTTACATAATATACAAAAATACCGTCCATATACATGAACTAAGGAAAAAGGTTCCCTGCCAATGACAAAAACACCCACCCTACACTAGAAATCACAAAACCCATGATAAACACAGTCTAAAAGGCTACAAGATCCCCCAACCACTAAGGATGCTTTGGAATTTTCACTCCCCCTGAGCAGACGAATGACGACAGTCACCCTCGACCACGCAATACGCACAAACAACGAAAGAGGGAAAATACGCAACTACACGACGAGTTGAGATAACCCCCTTGGCCCCACAAAACAGCACGATCAAATCTAACCGTCGATCCAGTAGCTAGATCCAATGGCTAGGAGCCATATCGCACAACCTAAAATGACCGAACGATAGTGTGCAATGGAGGGCGGTTTCCAAATCCTCCACCCTGCAACGTGTTGGAAGCCCTATGGAATTGCATCCAAAACTTTAAAACCGTTAACCGCTCAAGAGTCTTGTGATCACTGGAAAACCAACTTGGGTGTGGTTTTCTTAGCCCGAAAGCAGAATGGGGGTAAATTCCAGCTACCTGTAAAAACCAACCTCCCATCCCGCCTATTCTTTCTTCGGTACCTGAACCCGAGAATGTGCTTGTTTGAAATTTGACCCAACATATTGCCATCTGAAAAGGACACCGGCCAACTTACTCCTGGGAGAATTGAGGTTGAACTTTGCATGCCTTCCTTCCAAGTACATACTGAAAGGTTGTGGTTGATCTTGCAGGGAAAAATCAATTTGCGCTAGTCACCCTAGGCCGATATCGAAAAACCTCTCTGTCCTCTGCACCTTGTTCTTTGCAGAGAACTTTTAAATGGCTCTAAGGGATCTCCTACCACTTTCTCGCCATCCCGCATTCTGTACTGTTCACACCTTGGTTGGCCAGTATGTCTGCAAGCTTATTGGAATTTCAATGAACATGGTTGAAACTAACAGTTCAAACTCCTTGGAGGTGTACTTGAATTCTTTGGTAAACCTGGATTAGTCTCCAGTGATTTGAGACTTTCACCGGCCTAGTACCACAACTGATTCTTTTCACAGAGTTAATGGTTATCTCTGAGTCCACTTCTATAATAACATTTGAGCCATGGTTCTATATCAAAAACTCTAGACATTACTCCAGAGCCATTAATTCGGCCATATTGTTGGTGGCTCTTCCAAAATGGCAGTGGAAGATAAATATAATACTGCCCTCTTCATTTCTTAATACTAATTCAAAACTATTTATTCTCGAGTTGCCTTTCGAAGCAGCATCAATGTTGTATTTCAGATAGTCTTTCGGTGGAGGTTGCCAAAAATCCTTTTTTGTATCCTTAGTTATTTCCTTCCTGTTTAGACCTTGGGGAATAATCCCTTGTATTCCCAGTTGCCTGAGAGTTATCAACTCAGTCTCTGAGGGGGGATTCTCGGGGAGATTGCGAACTATGATGCTAATTGTCTCCTTGAGCTGTTTCAAGATTATATCAAGTAGTTGATGAGGGATGGTCTTCTCATTCTTGAAAATTCTTTTATTCCTTTCTTTCCAAACATTCTAGATAATGAAATTTGGCATGAAGGCCCAGGCCAAATCAAGGAACTCATTCTCTGTAAAGTTTCTTCTCCACTTGTTTAGGGTATTTATGATACTTCCTCTATCCCTATCTATCTATTGGAAAGTGGTAGCAAAAGAGTCCCACATCCAGGTGGTGTAAGAGCAGCTATTGAGAATGTGCTCCATTGAATCCTCCTGCTCTTCACATAGCTGGCATCTAGATGGCCCCATAACACCCCTCTTCCTAATGTTGTCCCAAGTCAAGTATTTCTTATGATGACCCAGCCACATGAAAAATTTGATCTTCATCCAACCTTGGTGTCTCCAGAGGTGGTGCCAGGTCTTGTCCGGAACACTGGAATCTAGCTCAAGGAGAATACCTTTTTCTTCCTTAAGATTAAAGATGCCCTTATTGTTGTTGCCCCATCTCAATTGATCTTGTCCCTCTATTATCAAGAACATCCTTTGTTTTAACAAGCTCCTAAGTGCCTCTGCCTTTATTTTTATGGGTCTGTCATCTCTGCAGTCAATGTTTCTCTAGCTTCTCCACTTAACCGAGTTATGGGAAAGATCCCCAAATCCTTTACTTTGTTTAACCCTTGGTAATTTGTTTCCTGCTTCAGGCTTAAAAAATCCTCTTTTAACAGTGTTGGTTCTTGTTGCCATTTGTCATCCCAAAAGAGTGCTAGATCTCCTGCTCTGATTTCCCAGAAACTGTTTTTTTGTACAAGGCTTCTATTTTCCCAGGCTTATTCCACATGTAAGAGCCCTTTATGTTTCCAGACATTCTTATGAGATCACTAGTGTGCCAGTAGCTGGCATATTTTTCTTTCCAGAACCTTGCCCAATGGGCTTTCTTGTATCCATCGCCACCAAAGCTTGGCTCCTAGAACTTTACTAAGAATCTCGTAATCATCTAAGCCTAGACCCCTGTGGCTCTTCAGTTTAGAGATTTTATCCCAAGAAACCAGGGCCCATTTCTTTCTTGTTTCCTCCTTACCCCGAAGGAAATCTCTTTGAATATTCTTGAATTGCTCTAAGACACCTTTGGGAGCTGGGAGGGCTAATAACATGAATACCGAGATTGACTACAGAACAACCTTTGTCAGTACCAACCTCCCAGCTAGGTTCAAGGCTGTAATGGTCCATTTTTTTACTTTCTCCTACATCTTATTAAACACCAGTTCTCAGATACTCTTGTACCTTGGTCTGGCCATAAGAGGAACTCCCAAATACATTAAGGGGAGGGAATCCTTTGGAAGCCAAGAATTCTTGAGATATTTCTCTGAATAGTAATGTTAGTGTTTAAGAAGAAGATTTTTGATTTAGAGATATTGACTTCCATACCTGTAGCCATGGCAAATTCATTAAGGATTTGATTATAGGCTAAAGCTTCTTTGACAGTGGGGATTCCTTGCAACATGGTATTATCTACAAATTGTTGGTGAGTCAGTGCTTGACCATTCTCAGTTAATTGAAGGCCCTTGATTTTACTCATGGCCTTGGTGTTCAGTCTTGGAAATGTCATTCATTTCCGTTACACTTTCACTATTATGTCCATTATATAACCTCAATTTCACTTCCATTTCACTACTATGTCACCACATTCATCCCATTTTCATTATCATTGGGCCACATTTATGATTTTCCAATCTTTATTAATTCTAAGCCTTTTAAGTGAATTTCAGGTTAAAAATTAGGAAACAATGTGCATGAGCTTATACCTAACAAATGGGTTGAGATTGTTGACATGTGTAGGTTGAAAGGAGGCTTTTAGAAGACCCTTATGTGGCACTTTAAGGCCAAATTCAAATTTGAGTGGAAAGAATCATAGGATCATCAGGATATGTGTCACATCTACTAATTGTATTGTAACTCTAAGAAGACATGTGTCTTATCAGTTCCTATTTTGATTAGGACTCTAGAGGTAGAGGAAGAGATTCATGGACTCTCATTAATGAGATGGATTCTCATCTTTTTGTATAAATAGGAGATCTTTCTCCTTCATTTGTTAGCTAGCTTGGCTTGGCTTTTAATTCTTTAGCTTGGAGTTTGTAGTTCTTCCTTGATGGCTTTTGAAAGCTTTGGAGAGCTTTGTTGTACTTTGTGATTTTGAAGAATTTGAATAAAGCTTTGATGTTCCCAACATGGAAGAATATGTGAAGTAGATGTCATGGAGCATATTAGAATGTAAGGTAGAGTAGATTTCATTTTGCAATTTTTCTTTCATTTCATTATGTCATTTGATTACTTTCAAGTTTGATAGATTAGATTTTCCATTCATGCAATTTTAATTCATGTAAGTGTGTTCAACCGGTTGATTGTAGATTAGTTTTTCTTTACATGTTTTTGCATCAAATAGTGACATGATATTTACCTCTCTACTGACCTTGTTTTTTTAGCTTTTCAATTTCAGTGATGCTTTGATTTCAGTCTTGTTCATTTGCTTTGTTAAGTTAGTTTAGAAATCAACTCACTCATGTCATTTACGGTTACCTCTGAAAGCCATAGCGAGACTAAATGGGAAGGGATCAAAATATGAATGTTGTGATTTGATTTTAGTTTACTTTTATGCAATTAGATATTGGATTGCTCATTTCATTGACAGTTACCTCCGAAAGCCATAGCAAGACTAATGGTGAGAGATTCAAATATGAGTGTGTAATTTGATATTAGTTTCACTTTTCTCCAAATAGATATCAGATTGCTCAATTTGTTTATGATTACCTCCGAAAGCCATAGTGAGACTAATGGCGAGGGGTGAGAATATGGGTTGATGTAATTTGATTTTAAGTTTACATTTCTGCAAATAGATATCAGATTTCTCAAGTTGTTTATGATTACCTCCGAAAGCCATAGCGAGCCTAATGGCAAAGGGTCAGAATATGAGTTGATGTAATTTGATTTTAGCTTTACTTTACTTCCATTTTTTGGATTTCTTTGAGTGCAATAGCTTAATTAATTTCTCTTGTATTTAGACAACAACAGGGATAGTGATTTCATGATTAGTATTTCATTTTTTTGCTTGATTAAAGTAGCTGCACACCTACACTTTTGTTTAAGTACTAATTCCATCAATAACATGTTTTAAGATCTTTTGAAGTGCTAAGTTTTGGAAGTTACCATTAGGGACATAGACCTTGTCTTGAAATCTACATCCATACTTGACCTTTAAAAGTATTCTGAAGACCTTAGAATAGGATTTCCATTTGCATTAGATACTTTAGGAGATCAACAAGAACAAAACCCCAAAACAAAATAAAATATATAAAACAACGAAGTAAGGAAAAGGTTAACTAAGCAAATATGGTGCACCACAATTCATTATTTTACAATACGTGGATTGATAATTTATGTAGAGAAATTTAAGACATTAAATTGGCTAGACACTTGGCATGATTACTGGACCAACCAAGTCCTTCCATCATGAGGATGAAGAGAAAGGGAGAGATCGGGTCTCCCTCACTGAGGCCTCTAGAAGGGATGAAGATCTCTGAGGGTGAGCCATTCACCAAAATAGAAAAGATGGAAGAAGTCACGAGAGCCATAACCCATCTGACCCAATTGTGATCGAACCCAAAAGTAGTGAGAACCTTCTTGATGTAAATCCAACTCACCTTGTCATACGCTTTGGCAATATCCAATTGTATGATCATCCCAGCTTGCCTTTTGCTAGTTAGCGTGTGAACCACCTCATGGGCTTGAATAATGTTATTTAAAATTTGTTTGCCCTCCACATAACCTCATTGTTCCTCTAACACTAAAGATGGAAGGAGAGGTTTGACACTATTAGCCACTACCTTGGATATAATCTTGTATACCACATTACATAAAGCTATGGGTCTATATTTATCTGCAGTTTGAGCTGAGTCCTATTTGGCAATTGGGGAAATGAAGGAGGTGTTGAGGGCTTTCAGGATATTTTTGCTTCTCCTGGAATTCTCCACCACATTGAGAATATCTTGTTTCACTATATTCCAGCAAGCTTTAAAAAAATCCACATTGAAACCATCTTGGCCTGGAACTTTGCCATACTACATGTCTTTGATAACCTTGTTGACCTCCTCTTCAATTACTGGTCTATTTAGGTTAAAATTTTCCTCTCTAGAGACCAGCGTAGGGATATGCCTTGTAATGTCCCTGATGGATTGTTCCTTGCCTGGATTTTTTTCTTGAGTGATGCCTTGGAAATGCTAAACAAACACAGCTTCAATATCCTTATGAGTGATCTATAGCTCCCCATCCTCATCCTTTATCGTAGAGATTCTATTGTAAGCTCTATTAGCCATAGTGGATCTGTGGATAAATCTTGTATTACGCTCTCCTTCTTTGAGCCATTGCACTCTAGACTTTTGCCTCCAAAATATTTCCTCTTGTTTGCATAAATTCTTCCATTCTTGATGGTGTTTATCAACCTGATCACTTTTGACTTTGTCAAAGCCATCTTTGATCAATGACTAGTTGAGTTTTTGAATTTTGATTTGCACTGATTTTTTGTGCACAAAAATGTTACCAAAATCCTTCTTGTTGCATTCTTTGAGCCTGAACTTAATGTGTTCTAGTCTTTTATGAAGGAGCAAAATTTTTTATCCTTGGAATTGCATGTCTTCAAACCACCATTTTTCAATGTTACTGAAGAAATCCAGATGGGATAGCCAAATATTCTTAAATCTCAAGGATCTATTCCTGGGAGAGTCAATACCCTTGATTTCCAACTGAATCAACCAGTGATCTGAGCCTCCAAAGGGAAGAACTCTTGTTGTTATTTATTTATCTATAAGCATAAGCTCCTCTGATATCACAAGCATGTCTAACTTACAGGCTACTTGTGCCTCACCTCCTCTTTTGTTGTTCCAAGTAAAAGTGCCTTTTTCTTATTTCTGAATCAACTAGTTTCATATTATCTGTGAATGATTGGAATGCTAAGGAATCTTTGTTTAGCACTCTCGTACCTCCTTTTTTTCCGAAAGAGATTTGATCATGTTCAAATCCCCTCCCATGATCCAATGAATTCCAGCCTGTCTGTTCCTGAGATCCATAAGGGATTCTAGCAATCTGAGTTTGTCATCTATTCTTTGAGGACCATAAACATTTGTGACCGAGAAGGTATCCAAAACCCCCACTGGTTGAATAACCACTAATAAATAATTTCTAGATGTCTCTGCATCTATTATGCTGACTTTCTAGGGGTTCCAAAGAGTGAGAATACCCCCCACTGTGTTCTCTACTTTAACTTATAGAAACTCAAATCTATTTAGCCATTTGTTCTGGATTTGTTTTAATTTCTGAATGGAACATTTCATTTCCTAGATAAAGATCATATCTGGCATATCTTGTTTCCAGTTGTTCCCAAGTTGCGTTTTGAAGCACCGTCAATGTTCTATTTCAGATAGCCTTTCGGTGGAGGTTGCCAAAAACCCTTTTCTATATCCTTAGTTATTTCCTTCCTATTTAGACCTTGGGGAATAATCCCTTGTATTCCCAGTTGCCTGAGAGTTCTCAACTCAGTCTCTCAGAGGGAATTCTTGGGGAGATTGCGAACTATGGTGCTAACTGTCTCCTTGAGCTGTTTCAAGATTAGATCAAGTAGTTGATGAGGGATGGAATTTTCATTCTTGAAAATTCTTTTATTCCTTTCTTTCCAAACATTCCAGACAATGAAATTTAGCGTGAAGGCCCAGGGCAAATTAAGGAATTCATTCTCCGTAAAGTTTCTTCTCCACTTGTTTATGGTATTTATGATACTTCCTCTATCCCTATCTGTCTATTGGAAAATGGTAGCAAAAGAATCCCATAGCCAGGTGGTGTAAGAGCAGCTATTGAGAATGTGCTCCGTTGACTCCTCATGCTCTTCACATAGTTGGCATCTAGATGACCCCATAACACCCCTCTTCCTAGTGTTTTCCCAAGTCAAGAATTTCTTATGATGAACCAGCCACATGAAAAGTTTGATCTCCATCCAACCTTGGTGTCTCCAGAGGTGTTGCCATGTCGTGTCCGGAACACTGAAATCTATCTCAAGGAGAATACATTTTGCTTCCTTAAGATTAAAGATGCCCTTATTCTTGTTGCCCCATCTCAAATTGATCATGTCCATCTGTTATCAAGAACATCCTTTGTTTTAGCAAGCTCCTAAGTGCCTCTGATTTTATTTTTATGGGGTTGTCATCTCTGAAGTCAATGTTTCCCCAGCTTCTCCACTTACCCGAGTTATGAGAAACATCCCAGAAATCCTTTAGTTTGTTTAACCCTTGGGAATTTGTTTCCTGCTTCAGGCTTAAAAAATCCTCTTTTAACAGTGTTGGTTCTTGTTGCCATTCGTCATCCCAAAAGAGTGCTAGATCTCCTGCTCTGATTTCCCATAAACTATTTTTTTGTACAAGGCTTCTATTTTCCTAGGCTTATTCCAGATGTAAGAGCCCTTTATGTTTCCAGACATTCTTATGAGATCACTAGTGTGCCAAGAGCTGGCATATTTTTCTTACCAGAACCTTGCCCAATGGGCTTTCTTGTATCCATCGCCACCAAAGCTTGGCTCCTAGAACTTTACTAAGAATCTCCTATTCATCTAAGCCTAGACCCCCGTGGCTCTTCAGTTTACAGATTCTATCCCAAGAAACCAGGGCCCATTTCTTTGTTGTTTCCTCCTTACCCCAAAGTAAATCTCTTTGAATATTTCTCTAAGACACCTTTGGGAGTTGGGAGGGCTAATATCATGAATACCTAGATTGACTATAGAACAACCTTTGTCAGTACCAACCTACCAGCCAGGTTCAAGGTTGTAATGGTCTATTTTTTGACTTTCTCCTGCATCTTATTAAGCACCAGTTCCCAGATACTCTTGTACCTTGGTCTGGCCATAAGAGGAACTCCCAAATACTTTAAGGGGAGGGAATCCCTTTGGAAGCCAAGAATTCTTGAGATATTTCTCTGAATAGTAAGGTTAGTGTTTAAGAAGAAGATTTTTGATTTAGAGAGATTGACTTCCATACCTGTATCCATGGCAAATTCATTAAGGATTTGATTATAGGCTGAAGCTTCTTTGACAGTGGGGATTCCTTGCAACATGGTATTATCTACAAATTGTTGGTGAGTCAGTGCTTGACCATTCTCAGATAATTGAAGGCCCTTGATTTTACCCATGGCCTTGGTGTTGAGTCTTGAAAATGTCATTCATTTCCATTACACTTTCACTATTATGTCCATTATGTCACCTCCATTTCACCTCCATTTCACTACTATGTCACCACATTCATCCCACTTTCATTATCATTGGGCCACATTTATGTTTTTTCCAATCTTTATTAATTCTAAGCCTTTTAAGTGAATTTGTGGTTAAAAATTAGGAAATAATGTGCATAAGCTTATACCTAACCAATGGGTTGAGATTGTTGACATGTGTAGGTTGAAAGGAGGCTTTTAGAAGACCCTTATGTGGCACTCTAAGGCCAAATTCGAATTTGAGTGGAAAGAATCATGGGATCATGAGGATATGTGTCACATCTCCTAATTGTATTGTAACTCTAAGAAGACATGTGTCTTATCAGTTCCTATTTTGATTAGGACTCTAGAGGTAGAGGGAAAGATTCATGGACTCTCATTAATGAGATGGCTTCTTATCTTTTTGTATAAATAGGAGATCTCTCTCCTTCATTTGTTAGCTTAGCTTGTTAGCTTAGCTTATTAGTTTTTAGTTTGTAAGTTCTTAGCTTGGAGTTTGTATTTCTTCCTTGATGGCTTTTGAAAGCTTTGGAGAGCTTTGTTGTACTTTGTAATTTTGAAGAGTTTGAATAAAGCTTTGATGTTCTCAACATGGAAGGAGATGTGAGTAGATGTCATGGAGCATATTAGAATGTAAGGTAGAGTAGATTTCATTTTGTAATTTTGCTTTGATTTCATTATGTCATTTGATTGCTTTCAAGTTTGATAGTTTAGATTTTCCATTCATGCAATTTTAATTCATGTAAGTGTGTTCAACCGGTTGATTGTAGATTAGTTTTTTTCTTTACATGTTTTTGCATCAAATAGTGACATGAGATTTACCTCTCTGCTGACTTTGCTTTTTTAGCTTTTCAATTTCAGTTATGCTTTGATTTCAATCTTATTCATTTTCTTTGTTAGTTAGTTTAGATATCAGATTGCTCATTTCATTGACAGCTACCTCCAAAAGCCATAGTTAGACTAACTAGCGAGGGATCGAAATATGAATTGTTGTGATTTGATTTTAGTTTACTTTTCTGCAATTAGATATCAGATTGCTCATTTCATTGACGATTACCTCCGAAAGCCATAGCTAGACTAACTAGCGAGGGATCGAAATATGAATGTTGTGATTTGATTTTAGTTTACTTTTTTGCAATTAGATATTAGATTGCCCATTTCATTGACGGTTACCTCTGAAAGCCATAACTAGACTAGCTGGCGAGGGATCGAAATATGAATGTTGTGATTTGATTTTAGTTTACTTTTCTGCAATTAGATATCAGATTGCTCATTTCATTGACGGTTACCTCCGAAATCCATAGCTAGACTAACTGGCGAGGGATCGAAATATGAATGTTGTGATTTGATTTTAGTTTACTTTTCTGCAATTAGATATTGGATTGCTCATTTCATTTACGGTTATCTCCGAAATCCATAGCTAGACTAACTGGCAAGGGATCGAAATATCAATGTTGTGATTTGATTTTAGTTTACTTTTCTGCGATTAGATATTGGATTGCTCATGTCATTGATGGTTACCTCCGAAAGCCATAGCTAGACTAACTAGCGAGGGATCGAAATATGAATGTTGTGATTTGATTTTACTTTTTATTAGTTTGTAGTTTTTGACTTGTTTGAGTGCAATAGCTTAACTTTTATTTCCGTATTTAGACATGTAGTAGAGACAGTGATTTCATGATCAATATTTCATATTTTGTTTGATTGAAGTAGCTGCATACTTACACTTTTGTTTAAGTACTAATTCCATCAATAACATGTTTTAAGATCTTTTGAAGTGCTAAGTTTTAGAAGTTACCATTAGGGACATAGACCTTGTCTTGAAGTCTACATCCATACTTGACCTTTAAAAGTATTCTTAAGACCTTAGAATAGGATTTCCATTTGCATTAGACACTTTAGGAGATCAAAAAAAACAAAACCTCAAAACAAAGTAAAATCTATAAAATAACGAAGTAAGAAAAAGGTTAACTAAGCACATATGGTGCACCACACTTCATCAGTTTACGATACCCGGATTGATAATTTATGTAGAGCAATTTAAGATGTTAAATTGACTAGATAGTTGTTGGATTCTTACTTCCGCCCTTTCATCCTTACCCTCTTGTTTCTTTCCTTACAACCTCTATTCAATATCTAGAAATTTACTTTCAAAAATTAAATTGTCCCCAATTTCCTTTGTACTTGATTCCTCTCAAATACATCACTATGCTGTTTTTCAATTCCAGTATACTTTCTTTCCTCTTCTTTGACAACCCTTAGTAATTGTACTTCACTTCCTTGACTGATTTTGACAATTAGTTTAACTTCTTCAAGCATGGTATCTTCATGTTTTTCTTCTTCCTTATCAGAATGTCTATCCTGGCAACTTCCAGTCTTTTGCAGTTTTAAAACTGACTCTTCAACTTGAAACATGTCCGTCTCATCTTCATCAAATCATGTAATCATAAAACAATTATCATAATTAAAGATATAAGGCCTCAATGCCTCTTCTTCCTTTGGCAACATTTTAGTATGCTGCTCTGATTTTTCCTCTTTTATTAGTACATCAGTATGCTAATTCTTCAAAGGATTCTCAAGACTGTCAGCAAGTCTCTCTTCCACACCATCTACTTCAATGATGTCTTTCTGCTCTTGTCCACTACAGTGAACTTCTTCATTCTCAATCAGCTTTGATTTTACAACCTGAACACTTACTCTTTGGTTTTCTAGCCTTTTCTCCAAAAGACATAACGCATGCCATAAATTTGCCATCTCACTTGGGATTTTTCCTAAAATATCTGTACAATCCTCACTATCTTCTTCTTTGTCACAAGTATAATCTCTTGGTGACACTACTTCATTCTCAATTAGAATAAAATTCTGAACCTCCATCTTTGTGATAGTTTTAGATGTCTGTCCATCACTCTTCCTTTCGCCATTTAAGAAAATCAATTTCTCTTTGTCCTTACCAATAACAAATTCCTTATCATAAGATATAACTGTCTCATCTCTAGTGAAGATATTTCCTTCACTAAGCAAGGAATTTATGAACTCCTTCCATTGTAATAACTCAACTTGATCTTCATTTGAAAGATAGTCATCATCATACTTTTCTTGGCAACTTTCAACTTCACTCAAGATAGTTCCATAGGATGGTTTGTCTTCTGCAATACCTACATTCACATACAAATTGTCAGTTTTAAAACCACACGACCTCATGATCTCACTTGATGATTCAATCATCAAGTCCTCCTGTTGTTCCAAGCCCTCTACATGACTCAAAAATATTTCGATGGTCTTCTCTTCAATCTCCTCAAATCCTTCACTTGGTTGCTTGATATCCTTCCCTACTTCTTGCTACTTTTTGCCATCATTATGAGTCAAACTTCCTCTACTTTCATTCCTTGCAATATGCTGAAAAGTAAAACTTTTTCCTAACTATGTATAGGAATTTACATGAGACTTATCTATCTCATCGTCTTTCAGAATAGAATTTAGATTTTGCCTGTCTTCTTCCTCTTTTACGACAATATCAGCAAATTGTCCCTTTTCACATGTTTCACCCGCAAACATACACAAATTATCAGATTTAAAATCATGTAACCTTTTGGTCTCACTTGAAGTTTCAGTCTTCAAGTCTTCTTGCTGTCTTGAATTCTCACAATAATTCATAAGATCTTCCATAGATCTCCAACCTTCATCTTTACCCAAAACTTCACCCTGTTTTGCTTCACAAATGGATATTTCCATTTCCAACTCATCTTCTCTGGGTTCTTCCACTAGCCATTTCACTTGCCTCTATTGTAGCCTTCTCTATAACATAGACCACTTCACTAGATTTTTCCTCAAGACCCAACCTTGTCTTTGGTCTTCCTCTAGTATCATCCTTAATACATTGAGTTGTTGTTTTAACTCTACAATCTCCTTGTCACACTCCTCTTGACTCATTCTCTTTCCATTTGCCGTGGCATCTTCCTTCTTCACTTTTATTCTACTGTGGTCTTACTCAAAACCTCTATTACCTCTGTTATGACTATCAATAGTCATATTATTCTCTATATCCATGAGTTCCTTACTCACTTACTATGAGCTGCATTAAAGCCTCTGCAATAACAAGTCCTCCCTACTGCCACTCACCTCACCAAGCTTTCCTCTGTACTTGGTTTTTTAGCAAGCACTTGGTTCTCTATTCTCTGGAACCTCTTTGAGCACTTCTCTCTGCTTATTCTAGGCTTCAACTCATCTGCACCTTTGAAGAACACAACTGTCCTCTTTTATTTCAATCACAAACGAAATACTATGTTCTGACCACCTCTTCTTTCACTTAGAAATTCTTCCAACTTTCTTCATTCCTTAGCAATTCTACCCACATCCTCTATGGAATTGCCTTTATGATCTTCCTGTGAGCTGCAACAATACTTTTGCAGTAACAAGTCTCCTTATTGCTACACATGCCTCACTAATCTTTTCTCCTATGAGCTCAGTCTTTTTGGCATCTCTCTGGTTCTCTCCTCTGGAACCAATTGAGCACTCCTTGCTCTAGGTTGTTGCAATCTTCTCGCCTTCTATCTTCAAGAATTTTGCATGATGTTGTTCTACCATTCACATGCACTTTGAATGGACTGTTCTCTATTTCCTTTTCATCTGAAAATTTTGCTACACTTTATCTCTGTGTGCCTTATGTTTGTCAGATTTAAAACCTGATCTCCTCTTACCTGCATAGATACCTTCAAAAAATAACTCTGTTCTAAGTTTTCTCAAAGAATTCTTACACACAAAATTTCCTTATTCTGCTCTGATGCCAAATGTTGCCAGTTTAAGCCGCATATACCCCAATGATGTAGCCTAAGCTGCATATACCCACAGTATACAAATAAATTTGTATGTCACACTATGTGTGTCCTAGGAATTACAAAGATTCCATACTTAGTAAAACCTTCAATTAATCAAGGTTAAGGCTCCTTAGTTAAACTTTATGCGTAAATACATATCTAATGAAAACCCACTTTATCAAAGTTTAAGTCTTTAAGTAGAAATATATTTGGTTCTTTCTTAACCCTTATAACTCAACCTTTCGGTTAATTTTATTACTCGCGCATGTCAACCATACCATGGTCTTCAGACTTTGGTTAAAACCCAAACTTAACCTATAAAACATTAATTCCACCTATTTCTATTATAATTATTGTATAATAGACATAACTCATAAAGCACACTTAAACCTTTACCTTTCCGCCTTTCTTCGAATCTTTGCACACATATCGATGCTCTCTTTAGTGCGTTTAATCCCTGTTGTTGATATCATTCCTCGATCTGACGGTTATCGTGTCACCCAATCATTAACTATCCCAGATGATATCCACCATTGATTTTCTATGCCTAATCCAATGGCTATCGCGTCACCCGATTGCCAAGCAGCTTGGTTGATCTCCATTGTTGATCAATCCCGCTTGATCTAATAGTTATCGCGCAATATCGTGCAGAATTAAGCATGACTGATATTAGAATGAAGGCACGCGAGAAAAGTGGTTTTCTCTTTTCTCATGAAGGCACGTGAGAAAAGTGGTTTTCTCTTTTCTCATGAAGGCACGTGAGAAAAGTGGTTTTCTCTTTTCTCCGTGTGCTATGTGTCAGCTGCGAAGGCTAATCACGTAGAATTCTGAAATACCATTTACTACCTTTAGGCCGCGCGAGGAACTTCTTATCCTTTGTGAGACTGCTTCATCCTTTTCTAGCACATGGGTTTAATCTCTGCCGTCCATCTTCTTGACTTATTCTGCGTGACTTAATCTTAGCCGTCTATCTTCTTGACTTATTATGTGCGACTTAATCTTAGCTGTCTCTCTCCCTCACTCTCTTTCGTTGATCTGATTGATCCAATGACTACGCTTCGCTGCTACATTCTTCTGTTTCTTACTATGTAACAACTAATTCATCTTTCTGCTTGTGTATTTTCTCTTGCCTGACGATCTTCATTGGTTACGAACTCTATCTCCACTCGCGCCTTTATGCTTCCTTCACCTTCACTGTAACATTAAAGGCTTCCTCCTGTAATGTCTGTGTGTAAAGCTGTAACACTCCTCTCTGCACCTATTCTCTAGTTTTGTACACCTACAACCTATGTTACGCAGAATTACTCAAGTTCACACACAACTTATAATTCAAATACACATCACACAAACTCATAATCAAGTTATCTGTATTAATAAACAAACATTTACATAGGAATTTATTCCTCGACCCGATCTTATATATAAGTGGCCTTTCTTTCCTGCCCATAGGCTTACAATCAAACCTATCTAATCTCACTCTAAGTAACTGAGTCTATGTCTTTTTGGCTTACATTTATACAAAAGGTTTTGTTTAACCAATTCTGGTTCAAATCCTTAATCTGCTAAACTAAATCCTGAATATCCTCTAAGTCCACTTTTAACTCCAGCTAATCCCGAAGAATCCTCTCTAGTTCCACGAATCATGATGCCACTTTCTAGTCTAAGACTTATAACTAATTTCTAACTCTCTTGTCGTCACTCATCATCACTCATGTTCTCCTACATTCGAGAGAATTTACAAATATCCTCACAACATCTAATTAATTCCTATTCTAATCAATCAAAAACATTAATAATTACATACATAGGAATCCAACTTCCTTGAAAACACAAGACCCCCTAAGTTAACTGAAATGTGATGAAATTTCTGAGATGTATGCTCCTGCATCACAACTTCCCGGGGTCGTAACTTGGTCATATTATCTCCGTTTGACGTGTATGATACCTCGTTGGAAAGATCACTCTGAGGAATACAATTCTTGATGTGATTGCTAGTGTAATCAAAATTTTGCCCAAAAAATGTTGTTTAGGGCCTCAAAATGGCTCCGGAAGTTCATGACCTAAAAAAATTCCAAAAACAATAAATTGTGGTACAATTAAGGAAACAGATGAAACTGATAGGAGGGTCTAGGTGGAATAGGTGGGTGGCCACCAATATCGACCTGGATTAATATGTAACAAACACAAGGGTATGAGATCAAAGGGGAGGAGAAATTAGTGTGTAGGTTGAAGAAGAGATTCTATGGCCTAAAACAGACTCCAAGGCAATGGGATCTAAAATTTGACAAGTTTATGTTTGAACAAGGTTATACTAAATGTAATTCAAATCACTGTGTTTATCTTAAGAAACAAAATTATGGCAACTATATTATATTTTTATTGTATATAGATGACACGCTTGTTGTAGGGTCTAACATGCAGGAAATAAATGTGCTTAAAGGAAAATTTGCAAACTCATTTGCAATGAAGGATTTGGGTGTTGCAAAACAAATCCTTGGTATGAGAATAACTAGAGACAAGAAAAATCACAAATTAACATTGTCTCAAAGTGAGTACATAGAAAAGGTGTTGGAAATATTTAATATCCAGAATGCAAAATCAGTCAAGACACCTTTGGCTAGCCATTTCAAACTAAGGAAGGAGATGTGTCCCAAGACCCAGGAAGAGATGGATTATATGTGTACAGTTCCATATGCATCAACTTTGGAAGCTTAATGTATGCAATGGTATGCACAAGGCTTGATATTTCATATGTAGTGGGAGTTGTAAGCAGGTATTCTAACAATCCAGGAAAAGAGCATTGGATGGTAGTGTAGTGGATTCTCAAATATTTGAGAGGTACCACAAATAAATAATTATGCTTTGGTGGTTCAAACATTTCTCTATGGGAATATGCTGATGCATATATGGCAGGTGATAGAGCTAACAAGAGGAGCACCATAGGATATGTGTTTACTGTAGGTGGAACAACTTTCAGTTGGGTTTCAAAATTGTAAAACATTGTTGCACTTTCAACAATGGAAACATAGTATGTTTCTGCTACAGAGGCTAGTAAAGAAATTATTTGGTTACAAAGGTTTATGGATGAGTTGGGAAAGAAACAAGAGATGGGAAGGTTATACAGTGATAGCCAAAGTGCCATTCATCTTGCAAATAACTTATCATTGTTAGAAAATTATATATTATAGAGCAACATAACACATCAAATATATTGCAGAAATACAAACATAGAAAACACATAAAACAAGAGAGACATAGATATACATGGTTCACCTAATTTGGGCTACGTCCATGGAGAATCAGCCAGTCCTTCCTTTTATATTATCCAAAAAACTAAAGAGATACAACCTACAGTAGATTCGGTGTAATTCCCTCTTTGCTCTCACGAACTTTCCTCTCTCGTTCTCACATAGAATACGGATCTACATAGACACCGTACAATTCCCTCATATATAGCGAGGGGTTGCCTTCTAGGGGAAAAAACCCTAAATTAAGCATAATTTCTACTGTCAAATCTCCACCTAATGAACGACTCAAATTGACTACGAAATTACAACATTTTACAAGGCAATTTACATCTATTTTTAGCTTAGAAGGAAGCATCACAAAGATTAGAAGAACAACAATTGACTCAAGAGTTGGAAGAGGAACAACTCAAGGAAGAACATACCATCTATCTAATGGAGGAAGAACCAGATACTCCGGGAGAATATCCTCTCAAAAATGTCAATCTTCCATTCAGAGAGATAGGGATCACACCTCCATTAGCTGACAGAGTCATTGATGTATGAAGTATAATGTTTTATCAGATGAAGAAGAGGATCGTGAAACCTAGGCATAGATATTTCTCAAAGGATCCTCATAACCTAGTCTCAATGTCTTCAAAGAAGGTGATAACTGCCAACACCAAGAGGAATCTGAGGGAAGTCGTGGTGGAAAATGTTGCATTCGCTACAATGACACAAGATAATTATGAGTATTTATTGAATGAGAATTCTAGGTTGAAAAGAGAAATTGTTTCAGTGAAGCAACACACGGAACATCATGCGACAGATAATCACCGACATTCATCACAAAAATTGAAACTGCGAAATGGAATTCAACCATGTAAAAAGAGCTCAGCCCAATGAAGGACACCATGGTGTGACCATATGATGAGATGATACTTATGCTACATGTAATGTCTCTTCTCATTAGCATTCAGAATAACACACAGAAAATGGTGAAACTCCTAAAGATAACAAATAGAGTAGTTGATCAGATGGAGTAGTGGACTTCCAAATATCCAGATGCTCCATAACATTTGGAAAAGAAGGACAAGATGGTTGTAGAAATAAACATATTTTAGTTAAGACTCCACCTACATAACTACTTACATCTTGGAGCACAATCATTTAAAACTATGGCTTTGTATAATCGATTGCATAATGGGTTTGAGTCTCTAACATAGAAACATGGGATGCCCACCATCAAATCTCTAGAAGAAATCATAGGCAAAGTAGTCAACTTCTAGGAGATTAGAGAATATATTGAACAAATCAAGCAGGAAACAAAATGGGAAGGCTTGGAGGTTACAAAATACATTATTTTGCAGTACGTGTTTGTACCAGTCAAAGCACACATGAAGCTCTCATGGCCGTGGAATAATGTATAATCATGGTCCCAGAACATACTGACGAAGGAATTGGAAGTGAAGGTGCGCTCCAAAGGGGACTTTCCAGTTCTAGTAGAAGCCACTGCAAAGGAGTTTAGAGCATGACACACTTACATCACAAGTGAACACCATGAGGAAGCAAATGATTTATCCATTTGATGAGTCTTTGTCCCATTGTAAGTTTTGTTTTATTAGGCCACCGTCTCATTTGTAAATTGTCTTATGTAATAAATGTTAGGTAATGAAGTCCAAGGGACACATGTGGAATGTGAAAAGCCATACATTGGAATGTAATGAGTCATGTATAGAATATGAATAGTCATCAGAGTCAAAGAGTCACGAAGAAGCTCAAAGGTCATTGTCAATTGTTATAAATAACTCCTCATAAATCAAGCAAAAGAAGTTTGGAAAGATTTAGATTCTAGAAGTCTTGCATTGGATTTTCTTGTAATACATAGGATATAGATATTTCTTTGGAGAATCAAGTTTTGGCTTCTTGTTCCAATATTGGATACCGTGTTTCATTCATGTAAAAATGTACTTGGGATCTTACACTTTTAATCAGATGTTCAATGAGCCTAAATTCCTTCATACATGTAGCGTAGATGTAGTTGGGCTATTCTAGTTATGTTTATGGTATATGTTGCTTTATTTATATACTAAGTTAATGATGTAATTTGTTTCTTGGCTATGGCTATTATTGAATGAAGAATTTTATGCTTTAATGATTGTTGTTTGTTATGTGGAATAATATGCAGGTGTTCAACAAGTATTTTTCTTTATCTCAAGTCCACCTTTAGGATAATACTATTACTTTTATAACTGATGGCTCATTTCCCTCACCATCATGGAAGTTCCCCTCGTATACCTTACATTGGGTGTCTCATAAAGCTCACATTCTTGTTGCCCCTAAGTAGTGTATGTTCTCTTGTGTTGGTTGGTAACCAAGGCATATCTTTAAATCATTCAAATAGTGGCCGGACCATATGACTAGATGGGACTCCTACACCAAATGATGTGAGGTCTAATAGGGACTTTATGTTGAGGAGATCCACACACAATTTTAGTGACATCTAGCACTATTAACATGACCCTTTGCTACAACCTCCACAACGAAACATAAGTACTATGTTATTTTATTGATGATTTCTCTAGAAAATGTTGGATCTTTTTCATGCGTAAGAAGGATGAAGTTTTCTCCAAATTTGTTGTCTTCACAACATTGGTTGAGAAGGAGACCAGGAAGAAAGTGAACATGCCCAGGAGCGATAATGGAGGAAAATTTGTTTCGAATGCCTTTAAGGATTTTTGTGCCAAAGAAGGTATTTGAATAGAACTGACAACACCCCATAACCCATAGCAAAATGGGGTAGCTAAGAGGAATAATAAGAGGATAGTTGTAGCTGCAAGAACTATGCTACATGATCAGGGGTTGCCATTGTATTGATGGGAATAAGAATGTAACACAAAAATTTACTTGTAAAACCAGAGTCCTCATAGAATACTTGGTACGATCACACCAGAGGAATATTTCTCTGGGAGAAAGCTTGATGTGTCGGATTTTAGAATATTTGGAGCTTCAATTTATTGTCATTTCTCCAAGTTTTTTTAGGATACACCAAAACTCCACACAATTACTAGGTGTATTTACCTTCACTAAGGATGACAATGGTGAGGAGATATGTCAATTTTGATGAGGCGAAAGCTATGAGATGCTCTCTGGTATGAGAGCTAAGTATACCACCAGAGCAGGAGCTTTCATCTCCAAAGTATGGGTCTCGGGATGAGCTTCAAGAGGTTTTGGAGAATCCACAAATGGAGGAGCAGAGAGAAGGCCAAGTGGAGACACCCATTCAACCAGAAACAGTTAGAGAAGGGAGAAAGAGTACCAAAGAAGCTGACAGATTGATATAAGACACACATGATCATGTCATAGCTCCTACATCACACCATAAGCAAAAGAGGTCACCTAAGAGGTACACTGGTTACATGTCTCTCATGACAGAGTTCATTGAGTTAGAGACTTCTTCATTTGAGGAAGCAAATTCTCAACCTATTTGGGTTGGTTCCATGGTGGAAGTATATGAATCCATCGTGAAGATTAGTGTATGGGAGGTGGTGTTGAAACCAAAAGAGAAATCGATGGTTCGTTCTAGATGGATCTACAAAATGAAGCATGCAGTTGATGGGAGCATCAAGAAGTACAAGGATAGATTTGTGGCCAAATGATTTTCTCAGATAGAGGGAGATGATTATGAGGAAACATTTTGCCCTATGGCAAGGTATTCCTCCATTAGATGAATTATTTCATTAGCTACGTAGATGGGGTGGAAGATCCACTAGATGGATGTGAAGACCACCTTTCTCAACAATCTTGTTGAGGAGGAAATTTATATAGAACAACCAAAGGGATTTGAGAAATATGATTGAGAGTCACATGTGTGAAGACTAAGGAGAGCATTGTATGGTCTCAAAAAGTCTCCCTAAACATGGTAGACTCAGATTGACAATTATCTTAGTGGATTTGGCTTTACCAAAAGTGAAGCAAATGCAAACCTTTATTACTTTGTGGTAGATGGTAAGTTGCTAATTCTTTTTTTGTATGTTGAAGATTTAATATTGACATGTGATGAGTAGTTGATCCAATTTTGTAAAGAGAATCTTGCAAGGGAATTTGAGATGAAATACATGGGCTTAATGCATTATTTCCTTGGGCTAGAAGTATGGCAAGGTGATGGGGAATTTTTTGTGTCTTAGGGGAAGTATGCCTCTAAAATACTTCAAAGATTTCACATGGATAGTTGTAAGCCTCTGGATACACCTCTAGCTAGAAACTAGAGGAAGGATAATGCCACTTTAGGTGAAGAGGTTGATGCTACCATTTAAAGGTAGCTTATGGGGTCTTTAACGTATCTTATGAAAACAGGACACATGTGTTATGTAGTAAATGAACTGAGTCAAGCTATGGTTGATCTGGATTTAAACAAGAATGAAACAAATTACAAAGATAACCATAAACACAGATATGTAGCAGAAATAATACTTCATTTCATTACTATAAAATACTGAAATATGCTTACAAATAGAAATGGAAATAAACCAGTTAGGGCGATGGTATCTTATCTTTGAGAAGAGATGTGGCAGCTACATGCCTCTGAACTGTGTTACAATGAGGCTCGAAGTCCTATTTATTGTTGAGAAGAAGTTGTTCCTGTGCGTGATGAGAAGTTGTTCCTGTGTTCTGTCATGACCATATCCCTTTGCTGTTGTTACTGCGTGGAGGAACCCTTCGCGGGGTCATGGATGTGGTGACAATCTTCCCCTTACTTTGGGAGCAAATCAGACAGAAAATGAATTTCCTAGTCTGGGAGATGAGCTTGTTGCCTTTCTCAGTAGAGATCAAAGAGGTGGCGGTAGGTGGGGCTACCTCCGGTATCCTGTATAATGAATTATCCAATTAAATAATGGCAACGCGAGGCCTTGACTCATACATAGCATGTTGCCTCCAAAAGTATGGCTGGCCTAATAGTACATCACAAACATCTAGAGGTGTAACATCACACAATACCTTGTCTGTCAAGGGATTGATGCTGTAGGGAAGGTGACACTGCTAGCGAACTTGGAGATCTCGTCCTTCATGAAGCCACCCAATACTATACAGCTACGGGTGTGTTGTAGTTGGTAGGGCCCAACTGCTTCACGACCTCTGCTGAAATGAGGTTCTTTTGGCTGCCACTGTTGACAATGAATTGCAACGGTGAACCCTTCACCCACATGTGTGAGTGGAAAAGGCGCTCCCCCTTGTTTGGATCTTCGAGTTCATTCTTCTGGATCTTGGCGATGGCAACAGTGGCGTTGGGCTCCGCATCAATGATCTACTTCCCTTTGCCATTCCCCTTATCAAGTTCTCTCTCAGGGTCGGAACATGCATCTGATTGGGAAGCCTTAACCTCGACCACTAGCGACTGCTTGGTCCGACACTCACTTGTGTTATGAGTGGGACTCTTGTGGAACTCACACCACTTTCTTGTGTCCTTCTACGGCTTCGTGATGTTTTTATTTTCTTGCAGCTTCAACGGGTTGTCTTGGGTCACCTCGCCTTGGCTTTGTCCTTTGGGCTTCGGATTTGCAGATCCAAAGTCTCGATTCTTCTGTTTGAATTTTTTCTCGATTTTGACAACGTATCGGTACACCGTGCCGAGCGAGGAGACGTTTAGGAACTCCATCTCTTCCTGGATGTATCTATGTAGGCAGCCGCAATATTTGAGTACCAGATGCAGATCATAATCTTTGATACCCAACTGTGTGCTAAGGGTATGAAAAATGTTTGTGAACTTTGGTACATCTTGGTCCCTTCCCTGCCGTAGCATGGTCCACTTTATGTATTTTTCTTCATAGCTTTTGACAGGGTAGTAATGCTGCTTGATGGCATCCCAAAATGAATCCCAAGTGGGTGCAAATGAAAATAGTGATGTTGTGCTTTCATTCTTCCACTCGCAGTAGGTTTCCCACTAGTCCTTGACGTGGGGGGCTGCTTTGAGAAGAGTGAAAACAATGTTTTCCCAACTCAAAAATTCATGAATAGAAGAATACCCATCTAGCAAATTTAATCATTTATCTATGTGTTGGAAATAATACTGAGAGGGGGGGGGTGAATCAGTATTATCAAATTCTTTTCAATATGCCTTCCTTAGTTTGTTGATCATTAACTTGTATATGATAATTAGCATGAAACAAGAAAAATAGATAGTCATGCCAAAGAACACCAGATATAAGGTGGAAACCCAATGTGGGTGAAAACCACCTGCTGTAATATGTCTCTATCTTCTTTCAATTAGAAACTTCTTTTACATTGATTTTGTACTGGTGCAGTCCTTTACCAGTACACAGGTTGCAACCTGCAGAGAGCTACAACTCTCTCTCGTTTTCCAGTATCTCCTGGAAGGGAGCTACAACCCCCTTATCTCTTTTACTTCTTTAAGGACCACGTTTCATTAATTTTCAAACTGGATCCATGAACATCAAATAATCATCAAGTACATGAACCAATGAATCACTCGACTCTTCAGAATGTTGTAAACAGAAAAGTAATACCAGAAATATAAACCCAGAACTCTGCTGCAATAGATAAAAGACAATCAACAAATGTTTCAATATAAGACCGCAACTTCACCAACAGTGGCCTGCGTATATCCGCAGCTCTTCTGAGACTGAATTGAGCAGATCTGCTCTGCGTACTTTTCTTCAGATCCGCACCTTCACTTCCAAATTATAGCGTACATCTGCGCTGTGCCTTCTTCTTGCCTGCGTACCTCGCAGTTCGCCCTTTTCTGTGCTGCGTGCGCCCCGTACTGTGCATTCTCCTGCGCTGCGTACCCCGCATTGCGCCTTTGGCTTCGCAGCGTACTCCTGCATTGAGCCTTTTACTGAGCTGCGTATCCCTGCACTATGCCTTCGGATCGCCTGCGGACTTCTGATTAGGGCCAAATTTACAGTCCTCCAATGTGCCATAGTCAGTTAGATCCACAGATCTGTTCATGTGCCCGAGAGATCACGACATGTCAATAGATTCACCTTAAGTTATCTCCTTGATTTAGATCTAGCTTTTAAAATCAATCACCCAAAATTTCAGATCTTAAGATATTCAAATTTCACAAATGTATGGCCACGAGATCTCCTTTCCTTTTTATAGGCAACCCTTTCTCAATACCATGGTCCAAAACCATAATAACACAATACCATGAACCCAATACTTGGGATCAATAATTTTGGATGCAATACCACGGACCAAAACCATTTGATCAAAAAATGTCAGACTAATACCATGAACCATTCATGAAGATTCCCACGTGCACGTGATTTTATGCATTGGAGAGAGTGAAACTAGGGTCCGCACCTTCTGAACGTATCACCTGCGTGCATGTACGCACTGCTTGGTCGACATACTTGCGGGTCCGCAGCTTATACTAGGATTACCTGTGGGTATCTTAATTTCCATGATTTTGAGTGCCTGAACTGAGATCTGCTACAAGAGTGAGTTGCCATCAAGTACAACACATGTACCATAGAGCCAAACCAGAATCATAATGCCAACAATCTCCCCCTTTGGACTTGATGGCAACCTCAAGATCCTCAATGTCATTCTACCCCTTTGACATCAAGGGCAAAGGGTTATGCTCCCCCTGAGAACATGCTTAAGTTTTTGCTCTGCTGATAATGCTCCCCCTGACCAGATCCATAATCCACCATAAATTTCTTCAAGAAGAACCATAATCCACCATGACCATGAAAGAGATAGAGACATATTGCAGCCATGTTCAGATCAGCATCCATGTTCTCCTTCTGTGCTACCATAATGCCAACGATGCATTATATGTGCTCCCCCTGAACCTGTTCCATCGATCTACAACCAATCCATAAACCAACAAATGTACACATATTCCACATATAAACCTCGCGTACAACCAACATATGAGATTCAACAACAAGATGATGCATCAACTACCCCCAGCTTTTGCCTGAGGTATTCAAAGGTCTCCCTGGGCAATGGTTTGTTGAGAATATCAACAACTTGTTCCTTAGAAGGAACATACTCCAACTTGACCTTTTGTTCAAGCACTTGCTCCCTGAGAAAGTGATACTTGATCGGTATGTGCTTGGTCTTTACACTTGCTCCCTGAGAAAGTGATACTTGATCGGTATATGCTTGGTCTTTGAATGCATGACTGGGTTCTTTGAAATGTTGATTGCACTTGTATTATCACATAAGATGGAGATAGGTGGTGTACAAGTGAATTGAAAATCCTGCAAGGCCTGCATCATCCAAAGGAGTTGAGTGCAGCAAGATGCAGCAGCCACATATTCCACTTCAGCTGTAGATAATGCAATCGAACTCTGTTTCTTGCTAAACCAAGATACTAATCTAGAACCCATAAAGAATGCACCACCACTTGTGCTCTTCCTGTCATCCATGCTTCCAGCCCAATTTGCATCTGTATAAGCATGAAGTGTGAGATCTGTATCAGTAGGATACCATAAGCCATAGTTTTGAGTTCGTCGAAGGTATTTAAAGATTATCTTTACTGCCTGAAGATGAGTTTCCTTTGGATTTGCTTGAAATATTCCAACTATTCCCACTGCATGCATGATGTATGGTCGGGTACCTGTCAAATAAAGTAGACTTCCAATCATAGACCTGTAGGTTGGTTGATGCACTGCTGTTGATTCATCATTTGCACTGAG
>APFE030653606.1:46556-65954 GCA_000404065.3 Pinus taeda
ACTAGTGCAAATCTACATTAAAAAATCTAAATCAAAATTTTTTACAAATTTCTACACTCTAAAAACTGTTTTAATAACTGTTTTAATATAATCTTTCCCTACACTTCTATAAATCTAGGATGAAAATAAATATATACTCATACATTACCATAAGTTCACACAAAACACGCTCTATATCCTTCCTCCCATAAATTCACATAACACGCTCTCTCTATCGATGACCAAATATTATAAATAATTGAATTACTCTATCACATAGTAAAGGTTTTGATAGGTTAAACAAAAATTTGTTGAAATTGTAATTTTAAATGGTATAGGATTACTGTCTCACGTAGTAACGGTATTGATGTGTTCAACAAAAATTTGTTGAAACTGTGTAATTTATACCATTTAAGTACTAAAAGATATTAAAAACATTTAATTCATTCAAAACTAATATATAGATTAACTAGTGGAGACCCACGTTAGAGAAAAGTCTATCAATTTCTGAAGCCAAAACCTTTTTACAAGTTTCTGCACTCTGAAAACTGTTTTAACATAAACCCAAATACACTACACTTGCTATAAATCTCTGACGAAAACAAATCTATACTAATACAATACCATAAATTCACACAGCACACTCTCTATATCCTTCGTACTATAAATTCACATAACACACTCTCTCTATCGATGACCAAATATTATAAATAATTGAATTACTGTATCACATAGTAACGGTATATTAAAAAATTAAGCAAAGTGCGTTCGCCTAGATCATCGGTACGACTGATTCCATCCATCACGCTCAACAGTCCAAGTTGGTAACCCATTTATCGCTCTGCTGCATCGGAAAATTAAAATAAAGTGAAGGAAAAGGTCTTCGAACTTCCAGACAGAAACTCTGCGTCAAAACACTAAGAAGGAAGCTGGAAGCTGTTCTTGCGTTTGTCAATCTATGCTGGCATATACGTAAGGTAACCATGGGGTCAAAAGGGAAAACGAGGAACCGGCAGACAGGAGGCTTATGGCGCGGCCTTTCTCACAACCAAAAGGTAATATTCTTTTTTAAATCCATTATCTCCTACGATTTCGTAATACCATTTTGCTTTCCGCCGAAAACGGTGGATCCAAACCAATTCCTTGCCTCTGCTCTTAGGTTCGGTAACCTAAGTGTTGTCTAGACATGCATGCCGACCTTTCCAGGAGCTGCATATTATTGTTTGCTGGTCAAGCACGGGGAGAAAAAATATTTCAGCATACATTGAATAATAAGGTGTTTTATATATATATATATATATATAGATATTAAATGATTAGTGGAATTAACAATGAGGATGGTTATATATATTAAATCATGAGCGGAATCAGCGGCAATTAGGATGGTCTTTGATAGAGTGGATTTTTTCAATATCACTGTACTCGATACACCATACGAACCACTAGCACGAAGTTCCAAAAACGTCGTGGTATTTTAGTAATGAATTTTCATACTTTACAAGTCAACGACCCAAAATTATCAATTCTGACTTTTAAATCGACTTGAACATCTGATATAGTTTTTATAAGGAAATCAGTAGGACATCATACTTTATTTAGTTGAATAATTTCACGTTTATTTCCTTTAGTTGAATAACTTCACGCAAATTTTCTTTTGAGATTTACTGGTTACAATCTTAAATATACAGATATTCAAAGCAAATTAAATACTGTATATTCCACCCTATTTGAAATATTGTTCAATAAGCTTTCCTTATATGGAAGCAGTTTTCTCCGTTGTCTTTTATAGTGGGATTTAATGTCTGTCCAAGTAAGAAGAAAAGAAGCACCTCAATAAACTATATTATATTCATCAGAGCATCTCAAGAACACATTACTATACTATATTCAGCACAGCATCTCAATAACAATGTGTTCTGTTTAAATGCCTCTATTCGTGTTTGCAATCAAAATGCTTTGCTTTGCCACTTGCTTATACAAAACCTAAAATGCTTTGCTTTGCCACTTGCTTATACAAAACTCAAAATGCTTTGCTTTGCCACTTGCTTATACAAAACAAAACTCAAAATGCTTTGCTTTGCGACTTGCTTATACAAAACTATATGAGATATGTGGTATTTCTTATACAATATTTTATTTCCCTTTCTAGACTGAAAGAGTTTTCATTTAAGTTCATCTACCTTTCGAGTGTGGAGCACCAATGACAATCTCCTAATTACATCTATCAATATTATTTTTATTTAATTACTTATTTATTTAGACAACGAAATGGTAGGTTATATATATATTTTTAAATAAAATTTAGCATCTTCTTAATTATACATATTTATATAAATAAATAGTATTCTATAGATAATTAAGCTCTTTAATAAATAAAATAAACATATTTAATAATAATTAGTATTCATATGATAATAGATACTTTAATAAATAAAATATTATAGTTTAAATAAATAAACAAGTGTTGTATAACTAAAAACAAGTGGTTTTTTAACAATTATAATTTAAAATGTATAAGGATTTAAAGTTTAAAATTTAAATGAAATGTTATAATATTATTTGATATATAAGCTCACACTGAACTTATCATTAAATTATATCTTTTTATATATAATCAAAATTATTTCATTGTAAATATTTAATTAAATAAATTATAAAATTATATTTATATAGAGAGACTAAGTGGGTCTAATGGTTAACAGCATGTGTTTTCTCCTAAGAGGTTAAAGGTTCAAAATTAAAGGGATAGAGTGTGTATGCCTTCATACACTTAGAAGATCACTGCCCAGAGGTGGGTCCCTTCTCCCACAAACAAGGGGGTCTCATACATCTATGTAGTATCTCAGTCCCTTGTCCTACAAACAAGGGGGTCTCATACACCTATGTAGTGTCTTGCGCCCTTGTCCCACAAACAAGGGTGTCTCATACACCTATGTGGCGTCTAGCTCAAAGGTGGGTCCCTTGTCCCACAAACAAGGGAGTCTCATACACCTATGAGGTCTTTCGGTCCCTTGTCCCACAAACAAGGGGGTATCATACACCTATGTGGTGTATAACTCAAATCGTTGCGCAGAGGTGGATCCCTTGTCGCACAAACAAGAGGGTCTCATACACCTATGTGGTGTCTGCCGTGACCTCTGGCTATTAATAATGGAGAAATAATAATGTTGTAATTTTTTAGTCATGATAATGTTAACCATAAACTATAAATCATATTCAAAAATTTTAATATATAATTTGTTTCATGGCAATTAACGTAATGGAATATGATTTTCTTTTTTTAATTCATGAAAAATTATCAATGAAAAATAATAAAAAAAATAAGATTAAAAATTTAATAGTTAAGAGATAAATTAGTCAAAGGATTTTAGCTCAAGTCATTTGGTGACAATTTCATTTCCTCAATTCGATGGGTTCAATTTTATGGAGATATTTTGTAAATTGGTATATTTACGGTATTTTTGAAATAAGTGCACCTTGGTATAATATTAGCTTTCTATTAAAATATATATAAAAATATATACTAAATTAATTTGATAAAAATAAGTCAAAATAACTAATAAAGGTAAATTTCAAATAAATCTGAAATAAATCATTTAACATAATGTTAAAATTGTGATTAAGTATTTATGCCTTATAAGCTTGTTTCATTGCAATAAATATTACCATTACACATTTTAGAACTCGCCAAGTTGTGAGATATTGGCCTCTAATACAACTCTATAATAATAAAGTAGAAAAAAGTATCACTTTGTGCAACCCACATAACACAATAAGTTGTTGTTTTAAGAATATAAGAAAGTGTTTTAAGAATATAATAAATTAACTCTATCTTACTAATGAAAAATAGTAAAAAAACTATTCTTAATGAACTATAATCCATAGTATTTCATAAATATCAATAATTATTTTAGACACAGTTTCGAAAACAAAATCATCAATCAATGAGGAAATCACATCAAAGGGGCATCCTTCCACCTAGCCAATATGTGATATTCCTCATAGGGTTAAAGGCACTTTATGGTATAGGGTACATCACCACGTACTCAACAATTTTTCCAACTTGATCTCATAGATCTAATCAAGCATTAAACTCTCACTCTATCCCAGAAAAAATCAAGTATATATGTCATCATTGATAGCATAATGGAGAGGTTTACAATCTTACAATGCTCTCATATCTTGCGAAGCCAACATACTCATAGTAACACCCATATGAAAGGAACTTACTACAATACTCAGTATTGATGTCCCATGGGCCCAAATAAAATAATTTCCATAGACAAATTAGCATTAGTGCTGAAAATTAGTGACCTACACTCCTAATCTTATCTACTCACACAATGTTAAATAAAAATTATTAATGATCTATCCCATTTGGTTATGGATCCCTGAAAACCTTTCCAAGAATTTTCCATGCCATATTGAATTCCCATTTTCCATTCCAAAGCTCTCTTATCAATAAAAATAGTTTGTTACCCTTATTTTCCATGAAATGAGTTCCTACCTCATCCTTTGATGTTAGAATAATCAATAATATCATACACATGTATATATGTAACACATGCCCACAAAAAGAAAAGAACTGACAACATTCTACTAATATAATGATGCTTGTGGTAAGCTAACCATTAACTGTTAATAATTTGCATTGTTATTGCATAAGATTTTTGTTTAAGTCATGGTTCGGGGTTTTATCAAACATACTTGCTTTACGTAAGGTTTTATGTTAAGGTTTGGTTCGAAGTTCTAACAGCATCGGGATAGAGTTAACTATGGTGTAGCCCTCACCCAGCCCAATCTTAGGCTTCTGTAACCCAGGTTCTTCGAACATTCGAGACTCCTCTACATGCTAGCCATCTAGATTGCTCTCCTCTCATGGATCAATGGAAAATCAACAACATCAGATGACCTTGCGATTAACCTCAATCAACGGTAGCGGTGTTTTGGGTCTCCATCAATGGTTGAGGATTTTTCTAGGTTAGTTTAGGGTGACAACCCTTGTTGACAAAGTGGCCCAAACCCTCATTTTATCACTTCGCAGATTGCTCCAGCATGTTCTGCAACTCTGGCAAGTTTGTGCTCTTGTGTGCTAGATTGCTGGGTAAAGTCCACCACTGCTAACTCCCGACACCCGCGTCATGCTAGGCAATGCCAAAAATTACAAACTTTCTCCAAAATACTCTCGTTACAACCTTGTTCTCTGCATTTAATTAGCATTATATTTTTTTTATGCTCAATTTAATTTCTCTGTAAATGTATTTGACTCTTAATGCATGTGCATCCAGGGTAGAGCCATGGTCGAATACTTTGTCATCAGAAAACACTGGGCTCTAAGTACACAAATTCCTTTCTCAGCAATCGATTTACAACATGGCTTCCACTGTTCCTTTCTCCAATTCAAGGTAACAGTCATCATCCTTGGTTTCTTTTCTATTTTATTGCTATTTCCCCGTACACACTCGTTACCCATTTTCCTCTTCGCTACAGGGAACCGAGTGCGCATTTCGACCCTTCATGGGAGTTACTTCGCCGAGGTCCCTTCAAAATCATTCGCTCCAACGTACAAGTTTGGGTTCTATCACAAATTTAATCTCTAGGAGAGTATTATTAAACCTTTCCTAGCATGATGAGGAGATCTTGCTGTAAATTAAGAGTTTCTCCTCGAGTTGGATTTTTTTGGAAGTTTTGTATAGTCTATAAACAAGAAACATTACTTGTCTCACTACGACGAGGGTCTACTTTAGTTTATGGCTTGAAGCTAGTTGTTTTCCTAAAGTTGTTCATTTTTGTTCACTGATGCCGAGAGGGTTTCAACCCTCCACCGCGATTTTCGATAAAAAACCTAAGATGCGAACCTAACGATTATTAACTGTTATAATTAGTCAAATTATTTTCTTATTGGAATTTGAAATCACTATTGGTGTATCTTGTGGATTAACTAATTCGCATAGTAATTTAGTTGAAGTATACTATTTGTATTTTCTTCTATAAGTTTTCATAGTAATGCTCTGGTATTAATGAAATGGAATTTTCCTTTCTTATTTCTAGCTGGTTATGTCTCCACTGTACTCTGGTAGTTCTCTCGATTATACATTCAATACAGAAATTACCCATGAATTTTCTGGGTTATCTATGGCTTGCTCCTAATTGTACAAGGGGAACTCGAGACTGTTCCCAAGGTGCCACTTCACTAGCTAGCCTAGGGAATTAACTTCGCTTCCCTGTAATGTACTACAATTTCAGTTTTGTTAAATAAGTAGGAAATTCTGAAGTTAGTTTTACAATTAACTCATTCTTTTAAATGGCTTGAAACTCTATTCAAAGTATTCTCAAGAAATGCATAGCTTGCAAGACTTTCCAAGTATATACTTTTCTAGTTTATGTTCGTGTGTAATTTTCTCTTATTACTTTTCAATGTAAGTACAGGAATTTCCAAATACAGTAAAATGACTGTAAACAATATTTCTTGTGATTTCACATATTATGATTTCACTTGTATATGCTTAATTGATTCATACTCACAAGAAAGGTATAGCTTGCAAGACTTTTCAAGTATATACTTTTCTAGTTTATGTTCGTGTGTAATTTTCTCTTATTACGTTTCAATGTAAGTACAGGAATTTCCAAATATAGTAAAATGACTATAAACAATATTTCTTGTGATTTCACATTGATTTCACTTGTATATGCTTAATTGATTCATACTCACAAATTCATGTAGGAATGTTTTCCTTTCCTCAAACAAACAAGGAACCCTGTAATTATCTAAATGCACAGTTTTGAATTAAGAAAAAGAACCAATCCATTCTAATTAATGAAACACTTCACTAAATATATACTTATATGTACTTTACTGTGTTGCCAACAACAAGCCCACAGTGGAATCGAGCATTCCTCTTGACGTATGAGAACGAGAACAGCTCTGCTACACCCCCTGAGACGATTTCATACACTGGAGCAGTTTACTTTGATTCTCCTAACTTGCTAACTCGCTAGACCACTCGGTCCCAACCAGCTTTAGTCTGAGGTTCTTTTCCTTCAATGAATCCCACTGGCCAAGCAACTCAAGGATATTGAATTCGGGCACTGAATTCGGGCACTGGACCAACAATTATCCAAGTTTTCTTTTTGGTTTTTCCTCCTCTCTCTTGCCTCATGTACCTCTACCCTATTGGCTTCCTTTTTTTCAAAGTCTTTTTCTCTTTATTCTATCCCATCACTCCTCTTTACCAAAACTTTATAATTAGTTTCATATTAACACCACATCATCAAATTAAATCAAGTCTCTATAGAAAAGTGAACTAAAGTAAAAGAAAGTAATTCTTTGATAATTATCCTACTACCAGTGGGGTGTTACATCTCCCCCCCTTAAGAGAAACATTATCCCTGGTGTTTTCTTGCTCGTGTAACAGGCTCGGATATGCTTCCCGCATGAATTTTTCATCCTCCCCGGTACCCTCTTCCGAACTGAAGTTTTTCCATTGCAATTTAAGCTGGGGGATAACTCATTCTTGAAATTTTATTCTCTCTGATCAATAATACATAAGGGCTCAACCAGGAATTCCCATCCTGTACGACCTACCAGCAAACATTATTATTGTTATTCCTCAGCAATATGCTTGAAAGATAATATTTTTTTAAGAAAAAACTATTTCACTACTTGTACATCGTGCCAATGAATGATGTCTTTAGGGTCATACATATATTTCTTTAACAAAGAAACATGAAACACATTGTGTACATGTATATGACTGGGTAGTGCTAACTGGTAAGCTACTTGGCCAATTCTTGTAATGATTTGGAATGGGCCACAAAATCAAGGCGCTAATTTGGAGCATCCGCTCCAACTCAAAGTACTCTGCTTGGGTTTTATCCTCACATAAACATGTTCTCTGAGCTAATATTCTCGACAGGTTCACCGATGATCAACATAGTTTTTTGTCGATCTTGGGTTGCCTTTAAGTTGTCCCAAACTTTTTTTACTGTAGCTTTCATCTCATTAAGCATCTCTAGTCCTAGCATCAACTTATCCTCTGGTATTTTCCAATTTGAAGGTATTCTACATTTTCTTCCATATAATACCTCGAATGGGCTCATTTTTAACGATGCATGATAACTATTGTCATATGAAAATTCCACCAAGTGTAAATATCCTTCCCATTTTGTGGGTTGCAGCATTACATACATTCTAAGCATATATTCTAGCACCTGATTGACTCTTTGTGTTTGTCCATCCATTTTCTGGTGATAGGCGGTACTAAATTGTATCCGGTTGCTCAGACCAATAAACAAGGCCTTCCATAAGGTGGAATTAAACTTTATATCTCTGTTTGAGATTTCTATTTTAGGTATCCCGTGTAACTTGAAAATTTCTTTGATAAAGATGTCAGCAATATGTACTACCTTATATGTTGATTTTACAAGTATAAAATGTGCAACCTTTCTTAATTTATCAACTACTACCATTATGGAGTCATTATTTCTTCCTCATTTTCGCAACCTAGTGATACAATCTAATGTTACAAGCTCCCATTTCCACTTTGGAATAGGCAGAGGGTGAAGTAAGCCTACAGGATGTTGATGTTATATTTTCACTTGTTCAAATTCTAAGCATTCTTCTAAGTATTGGGTTGTCCTTGACTTCATGCATGGAAAAAAATAATCTCTCCTTAATTTTGTAATTAATTTTAGTACCCAGGCTGTGAAATATATGGGTTTTGGTGGTATTCATCTAGAATAAATATCTTAACAGCTTGCTAGTTAGGTACATATATGTGATTCCTATATACCAGCATGACCTCATTGTCAACATGATAGTCCAATGTTCTTTCTAAGTTGTCTTCCTTTTTCACTTCTTTCCATAAGGAATGATATTCAAGATCTTTTAGAGTAGCTTCCTTAATTTGATTCCTAAAGTCAAAATGTATTTTACTAACATAAATCTCATAAATACAATTCAATATTCGGCTTAAAGCATCAGCCACTTGATTTTCCTTTCACTTTAGATGTTTGATGTAAAAGTTAAATTCACTTAAAAACACAGTCCATGTTGCCTAATGGGCATTAAAATTTGGTTGATGAAGGAAATTAGTTAGGCTATTATGATCTTTCATAAGAATAAATTTATACCCCAGAAGATAATGCCACCAAATCTTTTAAAAATGAATTATTTTTGTAAGCTCTAAGTCATTGGATGAATAGTGTTGTTCATTCTCCTTTAGCTGTTGTGTTTGATAGGCCACCACTTGACCCTCTTGCATCAATATGCCGCAAATTTCAATTTGGCACGTGTCCGTACAAACCAGGAATCTTTTATTCAAATCTACTATCCTTAAAATGGGTGTCATGGTCAACAAATATTTCAACTAGTCAAAACTTTCATGACATTTTGTTGTCCACTTGAACACCTTTCCCTTTTTCTGCAGAGAATTCAAGGGATGACCCACTTTAGAAAATCCTTCAATAAAATGATGGTAGTATCCAGCCAAACCCAAAAAAGAATGAATATCTACCATGTTCTTAGGGACAAACCACTCCATGATTGATTTGATTTTCTCTGGATCTACCACTACACCCTCCTGTGTGATAATATGTCCCAAATGTTGTATTTATTCCTTGTATATTTCAAACTTGTTGTATTTTCTTATAGTTGGTGTTCCCTTAAGGTCTGGAACATAATTTGTAAGTGGTTATGATGCTCCTTCATGCTTTTAGAATAAATCAAAATGTCTAAATATTAATACAAATTTGTCAAGGTACGAGTGGAAGACCGCATTCATAAGACTCATGAACATAGTTGTGGCATTAATTAATAGGAAGGGTAGGACTAAAAACTTGTAATGTCCATAACGAGGGTTGAATGCAATCCTACATATGTCTTCCTCTTTTATTCTAATATGGTGGTATCCCGATCGTAAACCAATTTTTAAGGATACAATGGCGCCCTTGACTTGGTTGAATAGATCGTCAATTTTGGGCAATGGATACTTGTTTTTTACTGTTAATTTGTTTAGCTACAAATAATCATTGCATAGGCTCAGGGTGCCATCCTTAGTTTTAACGAACAACACCGGGGCTCCCTAAGGTGATACATTGGGACAAACATAGTTTTTATTCAACAATTCATGTAACTGAATTTTTAATTTAGGAGCTCTGGTACACTCATCTTGTAGGGAGCTTTTGATACCGGGGAAGCTCCCAGAATTAATTTGATAGTGAAATCTATATCTCTTTTGGGTGGCATCCCTGGTATCATTTCAAAAAATACATCTGCAAATTCTTGAATTACAGGTATATTTCCTAGATCATACCTTTTCTTTTTAGATGTGGCATAACTCACCTGGACTGCATATATCTGGCATCCTTTTCGTAATAATTTTCCTAATTGAGACGCAGTATTGGTCTCAACTGTATAGGTCATTTAACTCCCTGAATCATACATCTGGAACCCGCTTCATTCAGGTAACTAACATTTTTTCCTTACAATCAAGCAGATATCAATGGGATTCTCACCAATCCATTTCAATTAGGAAATCATAGGACCGCAGAGGTAAAATGTTTAAATATGTTCTTATGGTTTGATATTTTAATTCAACTAAACAATTTTTTACTCTAGCCATCACATTGCTTTTTCTCCCGTGTGGCTAGTTGTACTAGCCATGGAATTTAAACTTTCGAGTTTGTAACTGACATAACTCTACTCTCTTAGGGCTCGCCTAACTTAAATTGCCTCCATGACCTACTAAAACAAAAACAATATGAATGAACAACTTACCTTCAACTTCAATCATGTTGTGTTGGTACTCCGCTTGACAATCCTCTAGTGCCTTAATAAATTTCATTATGGTCTTGGCCACCTTGCCTACTGTAGAAGCTTCTTGTATATTGTTAATTGGTTCAAGTCTTCCAACGTAGGGATAACTTTTAACATAATGTGGTCCCGTGCAGCTTCAATAGTGTAGTGGGGACTTCTATCCTTGATTACCCTCAGACTTAAAAGATGGTTGCATTTGTTTGGTCTCATTTAGAGATTAAAATTCATGTTGACTTTTCTCCATAATTTTTTCTTGTTGTCCCTTAAAAGTATTTTTGGGATTAACCATTCTCTTATTTCTACTATTCTGCAAATTTCTTTGTCCATTCTTTCCAGTCCACCCTTTACCATTATCCTTTTTCTACATTTGCTCATAACATATTCATGCTTTCGTGAAATTGTCATCGATATTTTTAGGATAATAAAACTCAAGTCATTTTTTCATCTGCATTGGCAAGCTTCTAACAAATATCTGCACCTTAGCTTTCTCCTCTCATAAATACGGTACATATCATAATAAAGAGGTAAATTTGGCCACATATTCATCCATAGTCAACTTCCCCAACCTGAAATCAAGAAATTATTTAGCTTTATCAACGCAGAATCATTTTCTCATATATTTATTCCTAAAATATTTCTTCAATGCTTCCCAAGTAATCAACTACTCATGATCAATAATACATGCCAGACTCGAGCTCGATCTAGCAGAATAGGGAGAATGAAAGAGCGGGAGACCAGGGTTGAGGGTTTCTGCGGAGGATTTTCTCCATGGACGGATGTAGAGGAGGGAGCTCCACTCCCTCCTATAAAGAGGCAGTGGCCAACAAGGGCAAGAAACCTCCAGATTTAGGCAAACGTAACACTAAGGAAGGAGGAAAAAACAGGGATGAGGAACCAAAAAGTAACAAAGCGAAGGAGAATGATGTCACAAAGGACAAGGAGGAAAATGAAAAAAAACAAGGAAAAAAAGACATGAAACAAAAGGGACCGTGCAAGCCCAAAGCTGAAATCACTCCCAGAGTAATCTTAAATGACCCAGCGCTACAGGCGCATAGGGAGCACATGCAGACTTATGCAATCATATGCAAATTCATGGGACTATGGCCCACTGAAAAGGCTTTACAAACATGGATCATATACCACTGGAAGCCTAAAGGAAGCATTAATCTTCATCTAAGATATAAGGGATTCTTCACTGTGGTGTTTGGTAATATTGAAGACAAAGACAAAGTTTTTGAAGGCGAGCCCTACTTCTATGCAGCAGCAGGGCTCTACATGCGGCCGTGGATGATGAACTTCGTTCCAGAGCAGGAAACCTTTACCTCAGTCCCAGTTTGGGTAAGACTCTATTCTCTACCTATGGATTATTAGCAAATAGAATCACTAATATCCATAGGCAATAAATTAGGAAGGTATGTCAAAACTTTTGAGGCCACAAGAAGGGGAAAATATACCTCCTTTGCTAGGATTTGTGTAGAGATGGATCTATCTGGAGCACTTCTGGATGAGGTCATATTGGATGTTTATGATGAGGAATGGGTGCAGACGGTTGACTACGTGCTTATTCCATTTAGATGTTGTAAATGTCATGAACATGGGCACCTTCTAAGAGACTGCCCTCTCAATAAAGCAAAGAACAAAAGCAAACCTAACACAATCAAAGAAACAGATAGCTTTCACAAAGTAGCTCAAAAAGGTAAAAGTGTCAAAAAAGTGCCAAAACAACACCTAAGTGAAGGTCAAAAGGTGAGGTCGAATCAGTTCCAGGTTCTTGAAGAGGAGGAAGAAACAACAGTTAAAGATCAAGTAATGAAGGACCTATGATAAGTAGGAGAAGGAAGAATAACATGATCAGGAACAGGTAAAAGAAAAAATATAAAGGGATCATGATGAGAGAATCAGAGACGGATATGGATCAGGAAATGACCCAGAGTGAGATGGATACAGAGGGCAATGAGTTACAAGAGATTCTTAAAAGAGAAAACCTAGATCTAGAAGGGTTCTTGAGTAAGGGAACAATTGGTGGGGTAGAATCTCTACCACAAGAAGGATGCAATTGAATAAAGCAGTTATTCTTATGGAAGACTCGGGAAAAGGGCTTGGCAGAAGAAAACAACATTGAAATACAAGGCAACCAAAGAGTGAAAGCAGTAAAAACAACTCTACGATTAGCTCCGAGAAACCCAGGAAAAAAAAGAGTCAGAAAAATGAAGAATGAGTTACTCATGGAATGTGGAAAGCTCATGATAGACTCGGGTAAGATGAAAGATCTCACCAGTTACTCCTTTACCAATCTGTAATGATGAAGTTTACAACTTGGAACATCAGAGGTCTAGGCAGAAAGAGAAAATAGATAATGTTGAATAACAGAATGAAACAGGCAGCTCCGGATATAATTTTTGATCAAGAAACGAAATGCTCGGTTCAAAAGTTAAGGCAAATACATAGTAAGTGGCTCAGCAAATATGAGTTTATGGAAGTCAAAGCAGAAAATATAGCAGGGGTTATCCTCACCCTCTGGAATCCTCAAAAAATAGGAATAATTGATGCGGAGCCGTCAAGGAATTATTTATCAATTGTTATACAACATGTAGGAGATAGGGACACTTATCTAGTAATGAATGTTTATGGTCCTCAAAGGTTAGATGACAAAACTAGGTTTATTGATTCCTTGGTGGACCTCCCGAATAGATATGCAGAGCTATCGTGGGTTATAGGAGGAGACTTCAACATGATTAGATCTCTCTTGGAGAAAGAAGGGGGTACAAGAGCACTAAACAAAGACTCCTCAACTTTCCAAATCTTTTTAGAAAACATGAAGCTGGTGGACATTGAGACAAACAATGGTTTATGTATATGGAACAACAAAAGAGGAGGGGATTCCCAGGTAGCTTCCAAGCTAGATAGATTCATGATCTCTGAGGAGCTCATGCTTCTAGACAAGGAAATAATAGCAGGTATTCTTCCTTTTGGAGGTTCAGATCATTGGCCAATTAAAATGGAGATCAAGGGCATTGGCACCCCAAGAAACAAACCGTTCAGGTTTGAAAATATATGGCTTTCACACCCTGAATTCATCAGCAACATTGGAAAATGGTGGGCTAAAGACCTGCAGATTCAGGGATCAACTATGTTCCTGCTACATAAAAGATTAAAACACATCAAGCTGAAGCTAAAGGATTGGAATAAGAAGGAATTTGGAAATATTTTCACAAGTAAGAAAATTGTGGAAAACAAAATCCTAGAGCTCAATCAAGCTTTGATCAAGGATGGCTTTGATAAAGACAAAAATGATCTCACAGAGAAATATCACCAAGAATGGGAAATTCTGTGTAAACAAGAAGAAATTTTCTGGAAACAAAAATCTAGGGTTCTATGGCTAAAAGAAGGAGAACATAATATTACTAAATTTTTCCATAGATCTACCATTGCAAACAAAACTCACAACACAATCTCTTCGATCAAGGATGAGGATGGCCAAATTCATCAATCCCATGAGGAGATAGAAGCAGTGTTAGTAAAACACTTTCGTGACATTGCCAAGGAAAACTTTTCAGGAAGAGAACCTTTCATTAAGGACTTAATTAAACATATCCCTAAGCTGCCAGAGAGGATAATTGTAATCTCAATAGACCTATAACTAAAAAGGAGGTCAGTGAGGTCCTCAAGGAAATGCAAAATGGCAAGGCACCAGGTCCAAATGGATTCAATGTAGATTTCTTCAAACCCTGTTGGAATATTGTAAAAAGGGATATTGTAGAGATAGTAGAAGATTCCAAGAAGAACAAGACCATTTTGAAAGCTCTCAATACCTCCATTTTTTCCCTTATTCCAAAACAGGATAATGCTCAAACGCCAGAGAGATATAGGCCCATCACTTTATGAAATGTAGTCTACAAGATAATTTCCAAGATTGTTGCTAACAGACACAAACCCCTGTTTCCCATGCTTGTCTCAGGGGAACAAACTGGGTATGTAGAAGGCAAACAAATTCTGGACAATATAATTCAAGGTCATGAGCTAGTTCACTCATTAACAAGCAACAAGAGAGCGGGTATGATCATGCAACTGGACATAGCAAAATCTTACAACAAAGCGAATTGGATATACATGAAAAAAGTGCTCACAGTGTTTAGTTTTGATCATAATTGGGTCACATGGGTCATGGCCCTAGTGACTACATCCAACTTTTCAATTTTAGTGAATGGCTCTCCTTCTGAACTTTTTCTCCCTTCGAGGGGACTTACACAGGGAGATCCATTCTCTCCTTTTCTCTTCATCCTCATGATGGAAGGGCTAGGGCGGTCCATTAAACAAGCAAGAGTAATGGAAAGAATTCAAGGACTCCAACTTTCGGAGAATGGGCATGTTCTGACTCATCAACAGTTTGTAGATGATACCATGTTGTAGGGAACTCCCACAATTAAAGAAGCACTTGCATACAAACAAATTTTAAATGACTTCACTAAGGCTACAGGTATGGAAGTCAATCTTTCAAAATCAAAACTCTTTTTCTTTAACACTCATATTGCCATCCAGAGAAATGTCTCCGGACTTGTACGCTTTCAAAGAGAATCCCCTCCCTCTAAGTATTTGGGAGTTCCTCTTACAGCTAAACCCCGACATAAGAGCATATGGGATCTGTTTACAACCAAAATGCAAGACAAGGTCAAGAAATGGACAAACATATCTTTAAATTTATCTAGCAAACTTGTTCTTACTAAATAAGTACTCCAAGCTATCCCAATCTTTATGCTATCGACCCTTCCATCCTTAAGAGGAGTCTTGCAGCAATTTAGGAATATTCAACGAGATTTTCTTTGGGGCAAAGAGGAAACAAGGAAAAAACGGGCTTTACTCTCTTGCGAAAAGATTTGTGAACCCAAGAACCAAGGAGGCCTAGGTTTGGATAATCTAGAGATTCTCAGCAAGGCTCTAGGAGCCAAACTTTGATGGAGGTGGGTTAAGGATCCTAAAGCGCAATGGGCAAGCATCTAGAAGGAAAAGTATGTCAATGCCTGACCAACTTCTGATATCATACATATGACAGGAACAGTGAATGGCTCTCCCATATGGAACAAGGCCTGGGAGAACAGAGAAGTGGTTCAGAAAAACAGTTTTTGGGAAATCAGAGAGGGAGATCTAGCACTTTTCTGGGAGGACAAATGGCAACAAGAACCTAATCTACTGAAGGAAAAATTTTTGGGCGTCAAGCATGAGACAGAAAAATAAGGATTAGTAAACGTGAAATACTTTTGGGAGAATTCACATAATGCAGGAAAGTGGAGAAGATGGAAGAAAATAGAAGGCAGAGAGGATAAAACCCTCAACAGTAAAACAGAGTCCCTTAAGAGGATGTTGGAATAGAGGATGATTTTAGTAACTGAAGGGCAGGACCAACTCATATGGGGTAAAAAAAAAGAGGTTAATTTTAATATCAAAGAAGCTAAAGGTATTCTCCTGGATTTGGAACCCGAAGCTCCAAATAAAAATTGGTAAAAGCTATGGAGTCACAAAGGCTGGAAGAAAATCAAACTCTTCATGTGGTTAGTTCACCATAGGAAAATTTTAACCTGGGACAACCTTAAAAAAATGGGTATGCTAGGACCCTCCAAATGCCAACTTTGTGAGGCCCAAAAGGAAACCATGGAACATCTTCTCAACAGCTGCAGTTTCACCACCAGGATATGGGATTTTTTTACCGACATCTTCAATCAATCTGATAGAGACAAAGAAAGTATTACTAACACTCTAAACAACTGGAGAAAAAAAAAATGGATAATGAAGTTCTCAATTCTGCCTGGGATCTCTTTCCAAGTTTCATTATATGGAATGTGTGGAAAGAAAGAAACAAAAGAATATTCAAAAGGGTAAAGACTGCCTCTCTTCGCCTGGTGGAGCCGATCTTAAAACAACTTAAAGAGATGGTTAGTATCACAATAAGGGATCTCCCCAAAAATGCTCCCTCAGTAGAAGAGTTAAGATCTCTAGCAGTTAGGCATGCAGGGGCTTATTCCACAAGGTATAGAAAGGAAAATAAGCATGAGAGATAAGGTGTAGGAGTTCTGGTATCCTCCCCCTGAAGGTTTTTTAAAGTACAACATCGATGGAGCTTCTAAAGGCAACCCGAGGGAGGCCGGCTCTGGGGGAGTTCTTATGGATGATACAGGTAGCTGTTGAAGGCCCCAAAAATCGGGTTGACAACAAGGGGGATACCCGCCCGGTCCAGACCTTGGTTGGCAACTCCTTATCCGTTTGGTATAGCGGGTCCAACTGGGGATATGGACCAGTTTCCCACTTCAGTGTGTGTGTGTGAGAGAAAGATGGGTGTTTCTATTCTAAATAGAATACTTCTATCTAATCTAATGCTATGCCATTATATTCTAATAAACAGAAAAACATCGAAATTTATGCTAACCCGGGGTGTGATATTTCTTTTATGTGATCTAAAAAGATTTCAAACAATAATTGGTAATAAAGATCATTTAGCTATCATAAGAAAGCAATTCGATAAAGATGAACTACTTCGTATAAGAAGTTAGACGAAACAGTTGTTAAAACTTATCGCATAAATGAGCTATTCATACACTAAACATAAACAAATAGTTATCACCGTACAAAAGTGCCAACTGATAACTCAGACATCCATGTTGTAATATATAAATAACTGAAAACTGAATATCACTTTAACACATAAGCAGAAATGGTTAAGAGATAAAAGTACCATTTATAACTAGTCCTACTCATGAGCTTCAAGTGATAATTGATTTGTCTCTCCTTGATTTAACGTCTACTAAGAGTACAGAAGTGCAACATTAGTAGCAAATATCAAATGCAAATATCAAATAAACCCTGTTCCATTCATTCACCAAAACCACCTCTGAGGGTGCAAAAGTGCATGTTCTGAGGACAAGTTTTTGATAAATTTCTGGACCCCTCTCTAAATGCATGAGAAGGGTTTAAATACTACTAACTAAATAACTTATTTACAGAAATTAAGGATTCGGTTTAAATGATCGCCCTCCTTCTAGCGCCAAATTGTTGTGGCCACCAACAACCCCCCTCATTAAGTATTATTGCTAATACTAGATAAGTGGGGACCCTCAGTAAAAAATCAAAAAATCAGTTAGTGTTACATTTTCTTTTTTAGATGAAACTTACAACATCATGGACTTAGGAAAATACCTTGAAAAATCTAAAAAAACCTAAGTTTCATAATGAAGAAAATTAAATTTACTCCTTAAAGGTTATCACATCATGCAAAGGATGATAGGATACACCTTCTAATGAGTTAAAATGACAAAAGGCGAGAATACGACACGAAACCTCATCGCATCGCATACACTGAAGAAACACTCACATTGAAAAACTTTAAAAAATTGCCAATATGCGATATCGCATATTGCACATCGCAACAATCACATGAATTACACAAGGATTATAACGATCTGCGATATTGTGATATTGCGATATTGCGAGATTGCAACACTATGATACTGCAAAGTTGCAATACTGTGATTTTGCGATACTGTGACCTTGCGATAAAAGAAAAAACAACACGATGACATTGTGATATTGCGATACTGCGATCTGCGACATCGCAAAGCAAAATCGCGGGACCCCTCCATCGCAGTTGGTTCTGGCTCATTATTCGAGAAAACGTTTTAGCCAAGAGTTGGTCGTGTATTTTAATGCGCATTAATGAGTTATTGCCAGTTGTTAATGAAGTAGGGTGTTGTGTTTTCCGAAGAAATAGCTCACATAATGTGGCATGTTTTGTATATCTTCGGCATTTAAAAGTTCTCTTCTCATTAGTCTTTTATCATTACTTCCACCTCAATGTAAACTGCAGGAAAGAAGGACGAAGCGTTATACAGGGAACTATGCAGAAGAAAACAAGGAGGGAAGGCAGCGCTCCAATGAACATTTCAGAAGGCACACTTAATCCATTCAATGAAGAAAAAGAACCGCAAAACTCTTCTCAGCCATCTATCATAGATTTCTCATGTACAGCCATGGTTGAATGGGTACTGAATGACACTGATAACAGAAATAGAAAGTTCAATTCTTAGGGTCAAGAGCTCACGAAACCACTATTTTTACAAATTTTGAGCTTTATACTGAATGAGAGAAAAAGACGCAAGAGGCAAAAAACCGCATCAAGGAAGCCCGGATCAAGAAACAGAGGCAGTTTCCGATGCGCGGTTGCACATCGCTAAGAAAAATTGTTCGAAAAGGAAGGTCCCTAGTTACTCGGTTACTTGCGAGCCCCGAAAATCGCAAGAAATTAGCGATAGAAGCAAACTTGAAACAGAAGACTGAAGGAAAAGCAGAAGAAGTCCAAAGGTTAACCAACTTGAAATGGGATTTTTACTAGGCATACATGATAATGTTACATATTCATTGGATTATTCTCAAGTATATCATCAATTTTACTGAGAAGATAATTCCAGCTCTTGCCAATTATATTTGCTTAACTGAACCAAAGGCGGAAGACAGTCAGCCGACTCTACTCAGAAAAATACTGAATGCTTGCGACATTAAGGAGTAGATTTAGAAATAGTTAGTAGATTTAATTTTAGAATAGTTTTGCTTAGAAAGAG
>APFE030653606.1:80166-112863 GCA_000404065.3 Pinus taeda
GTTATTTAGTTAGTAGTATTTAAGCCCTTCTCATGCATTTAGAGAAGGGTCTAGAAATTTATCAAAAACTTGTCCTCAGAACATGCACTTTTGCACCCTCAGAGGAGGTTTTGATGAATGAATGGAATAGGGTTTATTTGATATTTGCATTTTAAATTTGCTACTGATGTTGCACTTCTGTACTCTTAGTGGATGTTAAATCAAGGAGAGATAAATCAATTATCACTTGAAGCTCATGAGTAGGACTAGTTATAAATGGTACTTTTATCTCTTAACCATTTCTGCTTATGCGTTAAAGTGATATTCAGTTTTCAGTTATTTATATATTAGAGCATGGATGTCTGAGTTATCATTTGGCACTTTTGTATGGTGATAACTATTTCTTTATGTTTAGTGTATGAATAGCTCATTTATGAAATAATTTTTAACAACTGTTTCGTCTAACTTCTTATATGAAGTAGTTCATCTTTATCGAATTCCTTTCTTATGATAGCTGAATGATCTTTATTACCAGATATTGTTTGAAATCTTTTTAGATCGCATAGAAAAAAGATCACACCCCGGGTTAGCATAAATTTCGATGTTTTTCTGTTTATTAGAATACAATGGCATAGCATTAGATTAGATAGAAGTATTCCATTTACAACAGAAACACCCATCTTTCTCACACACACACACTGAATTGGGAAACTAGTCCCATATCCCCAATTGGACCCGCTATATAGATAAGGAGCTGCCAACCAAGGTCCGGACCGAGCGAGTATCCCCCTTGTTGTCGACCCAATTTTCGAGGCCTTCAATAGTAGCATAATCTCCCTCTTCCATGGACACTTAGGAAAAGCCACCAACAACATGGCAGAACTAATTCCATTAGAAAAATGCTTAGAATCTTTTATACAAAACAATTGCCAAAATGTCATTATAGAAGCGAATTCAGAGTTAGTCATCAATGCATCCGAGCAAATCAGTAATGGAACAGGGCCGGAAAGGGTTACAAAACACTGGAGGTTAACTCGAGTTCTCCATAAAATTCAAGTACATCTACAGGAACTACGCACTCTCAGATTCATTCATGTGCCAAGAAAGGCCAACAAATTGGCAGACATTCTAGCCAACCAAGGAGTCAACTCCAAGGACAACACAATTTCAAGGGGGTCGAATGAAATGGCACAAAGAAAAATGAGAAAAATCTGTCATAACCAGGCAGAGGAGGACAAACAGGTGTATAGAAGAAGAACGAAAGAATCCAACTCATAATGGACAGAAGTCAGAGGGGTTCACAATGGTGGACAGAGAGGTTTATGATGGAAGGTCAGCCAGGGTTGGCCTTAGTAGTCAAGCTGACCACAATCTGAAATATTCTCAGTGATGGGCGACAGAGTTTCTCAGACCAAAGGCACATCATAGGTAACAAACAAAAGCAATAGTTTAAGCAACAACATCACCCAATTTTCCAGTGGTAGAAGTCAAAACTGCAATCGGAGCGGTTTTGGAGCGACCGCACCACTTTCATGAAAAAGGTGGTTTCAGAAATTTGGTAGCGATGCCATACAGAGCATGACACGTGGAGGAGGGCCCAGTCCAAAAAACACACTCATCGCTCTCTAAAGTTTAACAGCTTCAGGTGCATGAAATTCATCTCAGTCGTCCGATGGAGAAAGGAAAATCAATGCTCCAGATCGAGCGAGCAGTTTGGTGGGGCCCGAGGGTTAATTTACTTACATCTTCATGGTGCAAGGGATATCTCGGCCGTTAGATCAAAGAAAAGATCAAAAGGCAGCAAGGGAAAGGTAGGAAGGGATTGTACATGTGGTTACATGGGGGGACGACTCATAAAACCTCAGATGCCTGATGAATTAATGTGATTGTTATCTAAAAGGGTTGGGTGGGTAATTTTTGGGAAACAGAGGGATAGGCTTTAGATGAGCATTTTCCTTTTGGCCTGTGACCATATAGAGTTACGAGTATGTAAATAGTGTAATTTTTGTTTGATTTAATGTTAAGAAGGCACATCTCTTGCTTTAGCAAAAAAAAAATCAACTACTCATCAACAACATGCACCACTTTTACTTCCTCCCAGCACAACGAAACCATTCCTCATAACTACTAAACCATTAATTGGGCTTTTAAATTTTCTTCATAATCATATATTTGAAAGTAATTGGTTATATGCAATAACCAATAGTCCATTGATTCCTCAGTTTCACCATCATAACGTGATGGCTGAATCTTCTTAAATTCACCTCGAAATACAACTTTCTTTTTCTTTACATTTTTGTGTGTGTCACTATCTAATGTGTCTTCGAACTCTTTTCCTTGCATTTTTTGATTCCCTTTGAACTCCTACGTTTGACTTTCCTCTGCTATAGTGTCCTTTTTCCTCCTATGAGATCCTGCTCAATTACCATTATTAGACCTCAATGTCAAATTCTGATGATTTTGTCTCTCTGTCAAGCTCTTCATAATAAGTTCTTTCTCACATACCAAATATTCATTTTCAGTATGAAGGGTTGCCATTTACGATTGGAGTTGCTGGATTATTTCCATCATTTCAACAGTCTAGTTACGAGATTCATTCTCCAATTGAATCCATATCTGGGGATTCATTCCTTCCATCGGTAGCAACTCAGGCTCAGTGTTGGGTCTTTCTTATTGTGTGGAAAGAGTTCCACCTATTCTCCTCATAGTGATCCTTCTTCCTCTCTCTCTCTCTCTCTCTCTCTCTCTCTATGTGAACACACACAAAACATAGTTTTATCTTCATCCAATCAGGTCTTGAGTGTAGAGCCTTGAGCTCTGATACAACCTGTAACATATCCCAATAAAAAGAAATCTTATGAAAATATTATACTATCATACTAAAGTTATGGGAAGCTAACCATTAATTGCATGATCACATTTTCCATTTCAAATAAATACATGTGTACACACACACACACACACACACACACACACACACACACACACATATATATTAGTTATCATTTTAATAATCCACATTCCTATTGCATGCGATTTTTATTTAAGTCATGGTTGAGGGTTCTATCAAACATACTCGCTTTACATAAGGTTTTATGTTAAGTTTCAATTCAAAGTTATATTAGCATCGGGACGGAGTTAACTATGGTGTACCCCACACCCAACTCGACCTCTAGTTTCTGTAACCCAAGGTCTTCAAACATTCCAGACTCCTCTCCATGCTATCCACTTGGCTTTCTCTCCTCTAACGGATCAATGACAAATCAAAAACATCATATGACTTTGGGATTACTCCCCGACCGAAGACAACAGTGTTTTGGGTCTCCATCAATGGCTGAGGAGTTTTTTAGGTTAGTTACGAGTAACTGTCGTTGGCGCCAGAGTAGCCTAAATCCTCATTTTGTCGCTTGAAATATTTCTCCAGCCTGCTCTGCAACTCCGATGAGTTTGTGATCTTGTGTGCTATATTTTTGGGTAAAGTCCACCACTACTAACTCTCAATGCCTGTTGAAAACTAGAAAACAACTAAAATTACAATATTCCTGCAAAATACTCTCAGTAGAGACTTTTATCATCATTTAGTTATCGTCATAGTTTTTTTTAATCTCATCTTGATTTCTCTCTAAACATAATTGACACTTAATGTGTGTGCATGTAGGGAAATTCCATGGTGGAGGACTTTGTCATCAAAAAACACTCAGACTTTAAGTACACATATTCCTTTCTAATCAATCTATTTACAGTGTGGCTTGCATTGTTCCTTTCTCCAATTCAAGGTAACTGTCATCGTCTTTGGTTTCTTTTCTCGTTTATTTTCATTTCCCCATATACACTCGTTACCCATTTTTCTCTCGGTTGCGGGGAATCCAATGCACATTTCGACCCTTCATGGGAGCTATTTCTCTGAGGTCCTTTCAAAAGCACTTTCTCTAGTGTATAGATTTCGGTTCTATCAAAAATTTAATCTCCATGAGAGTATTGTTAAACATTTCCTAGCATGACAAGGATATCTTGCTACAAATAAAGGGTTTCTCCTCGAGGTGGAATTTTTTGGAAGTTTTGTATGGTTTATAAACAAGAAACTTTACATGTCTCACTACAACGAGGGTATTCTTTAGCTTATGGCTTGAAGCTAGTTGTTTTTATAGCACTGTTCATTTTTGTTCACTAATGCCAAGAGGGTTTCAGCACTCCTCCTTGATTTTCGTCAAAATACTTAGGATGTGAACCTTACAGTTGTTGACTATTATAATTAATAAAATTATTTTGTTTATACTAGAATTTGAAATCGTTATCGATGTATATTGTGCATTAATGGATTCACACAGTAATTTAGTTGAAGTATACTATTCATATTTTCTTCTATAAATTTTGAGAGTAATGCCCTGGTACTAATGAAATGGAATTTTCCTTACTTCTTTCTAGTTGGTTTTGTCTCTAGAGTTCTCTGTTAGTTCTGTTGATTATGCGTTTAATACAAAAATTACCCATGAAGTTTATGGGTTATCTATGGCTTGTTCATGAGTGTACAATGAGAATTCAAGACTTTTCCCAGGGTGCTACTTCACTAGCTGTCTCAGGGAACTAACTTGACTTCCCTGTAATGTACTACAAATTAAGTTTTGTTAAATAAGTAGGAAATTCTAAAGTCAGTTTTACAATTAACTCAATATTTCAAATGTGTCAAAACTCTATTCAAATTATTCTATAGGAAATGTATACTTTACAAGACTTTTCAAGTATATATTTTTCTAGCTTACGTTCCTATTTAATTTGCTCTTATTACCTTTGAATACATGATCCAAAATGGATTTTGGATAGACTTCTAAGTCTATGTGTCCGTCACAAAGGAAAATGAAAGTCCAAGGATGTTCTTGGAAATAGCCCCATTGCAAAGATCATTTCATTCTGAATCTACTGCAACCTCAATGGGATAAAATGGACTTTGAATGCAGAGGTTATCACAAAAAGAAGTTTCCCTTTATCCTTTGAAAAGGAGGCAAAATCTTCAAAAAAATGGCAAAAAATCCTTATAAAGGGAAATCGCATTGGAGATGGTCCAAGAGGTGGACTTAAGCGGAGATGGAAGAAACCTCGATTATCGATCCCTGACATATCGGGTTCGAGGGAGACATATGTAAATAATGTAAGGAAGGGACCCCAGGCAGATCCGACATTATGATCGCTGATATTCGCAATCAGTCGATCGACGTCGGCAGATCAAAATACCCAAACGGTAGACCCCTAAGCCATTTCAATTGTGATTAGCGACATGACCTGGACCCGATAGGGGTTATGGACCCAATTGCATAAAATTTGAAATCTGGGGTTTTCAGATTTTCTATGTATTAGTGCATTTCCGCTATAAAAACCGAAATACATAGGAAATGCGTCTGGAGAGATAAAGCAGACCCGAAAGGAATTATAGATGTAGCCTTATATTATTTAAGTTCTGCAACGAGCAGGATTTTGGGTGGGCCTCAAGCAGTAAGTGGTTTTGGACAGGCTCCACCCAATCCCATACACTGGCCGACACGTGGATTGGTGCAGGAGAGAGAAAACCGCCTTTTCGGGCGGGTAATCTCCCTGCATATAAGCCACCTGAAATGAATATTAGCCATGGATCTGAGGTCACACTGATCAATGGTGGGCTTGCGATAGCCATAAATGGTACTTCTGAAAGGGTTTTTAGGGATGATTTAATGGAATTTAAGGTTCAGATTTCATGCCCGATAGTGTATTTTCGAGGAATTCTCTCTGTAATGGAATTTTGTCTATTTTCGGGTTTTTTCCTAGAAGAAGGCCCCGAATCCTTTGTAACCACTCCAGATCATCATGCCACACTACAAGCAGGCGTTTTTGGAAGACACTGATGCATTTGAAGACATAGAGCCACAGAGCTAGATGGCAATCGAATAGAAAATGCGCAGAGGAGCCACAGGGCTGCAAAGGGATGGTAGCATGTACAGAAATGGCTGGGGAAGCCAGAAAGAGCTAGGAAAATGCCTCAAAGAAGCCAGAAGGCCTAATTCATAGGATGGTTTTTGCGAGAGCAGGAGGTCCAAGAAGGAGAGTTGTTAGCTGAGAGAGCGAACAGCTAGAGAGTACGATTAACAAGCTGCAATATGGTTGTTGGAATATTGCTAAAGGTCGTTAGGAGGCGTAGAGAATCATTAATGCATGTAGAGGCCAAGAGAGAGAGAGCTCAGAGGAGCCAAGAGCCAGAGCCAAAGCGGGAGCCGAGAGCCAGAGGGCCGAGAGCATCAGAGACAAGGGATAAGATGGTGTTATGAGCCCAGTTTCTATGTAAACCATTGGAGTTGAGTGTGGAACTTGTAAAAGGACTTCTACCATAATCCCAGAGAGCCTAGTCAGGTTTACTAGAGCTCAACGAGACGTAGCCCAAGATTTTTGGGTGAAATCCATATTAAACATGCTATCTTATGTGTGTTTGTTATTTGTTGCATTGTTTCACTGTTATATGCTTTATATCAGTTTAAGCAAATCAATTACACATAAACAATTTTAAAACAAACATAAGCGTACACCTTATTTTCAAGCACATCATTAGTTTTGCATTGGTTAATCATAGTTGTCTTGGGAATAATTAAGCTTTGGAAGTGGGGGAGGTTCTTGTAATCTCACAAGAAACCTTTAGAGCCACATTTTTAGATCAGGTCGTATAGGAGCTTAAGATTGGTTAACCCCACCTTAAAATAATGTTATATTAGAATGCTTGATTGACAAGGAAAAGATTGCTTGTCTAAAAGGTGTTTAAACAGTCAGAGGTTGATTGTATGCTTGTTTGTAGATTGACTATTTTCTGAGTTTGCAGAGGTGAAGGGAAAGCTATTGATAGCCCAATCCAGGAAGGAAAAGAATGAAGAAGGGCTTAAAGCATTCTTCTATCCCAAAGGACCTCAAAGAAATCCTTGAAGCTCAAGAGGCTTGTTGGAAAAGGTTGCTTAAATAAGATTTTTATTAATCCTATTTGAAGTTCTTTTGTTCATTGGCATAATGACAACTTCTACAAGTGCATCCTCAAATTCCTCCTTCATCACAAGATTCTTTGATGGAGACATGAAGCAAGACTTTTTAATCATCGTGGAAAAGGTGAGAGAAATGTATGAGGATGGAAGAAAGTGCAGCATACTTAGAGAGTAGTTGAATTCTGTGGAGGAAGAGAAGCAGATGCTTTCTGACAAATTGCAAGAAATGGAGAGGCAACTTTATAGTGCAAATATGAACCTGAAAAGGATGCATGAGTTGGAGTCACAACGCTTTGTTGCCAAAGAAGCCTTGGTCAAGTATAAGCTTTAAGAAGAGGTAAACCATTCCAGTTTGTCTTCAAATTCTTCTAACAATGCTTATATTGCTTCTTTTGAAAAAAATACTAGAGGCATAGGTTCCAAGCTAATGTCCAAGATGGGCTATGAAGGAAAAGGCTTGGGTAAACATGCACAAGGTATTGTTGAGCCAGTAATAGTTGATGAAAGGCCTAAGTATTTAGATCTTGGTTATGGAGAGTCTTATGGAGAAAGTTCCAAAGCTACCATGAAGGCCATTGAAACAGCTCCAAGAAGTAGTTGCATTGTAGGTCTTTTACCTCAAGAGTGTGAACAATGTATTCAGGAGGAATGCAATAGCTTGAAGCAACATTTGTAGGATGTAGGTGTTCAGAAGCACACACTTGAACCAGAGAGTTGTGGAAACTCTGACATCCTTGAAGAGATTGATGGTGTTCCAAAGGGAGCGACTTATTCATTCAGTTCACCTCCTCATGAAGGTAAAAGAGGTGGAAGAGAAAGGTATAAATCTGGTTCTAAACATATTCCTTTCGATTATGTAAAGCATGGTAAATTTCCACATAGATATGGGAAAAGAATTACATGTTCCTTTTGTGGTGTGGATAACCATCATGTTTCTAGATGTTGTAAAAGAATGACCACATACAAGAAACTTTTGAAGGAAAAGAAGCAAGAAGCCAAAGGTCCATTGGACAAGGCAAATCATGCTGTCAAGAGGATGCACATATGTTGCACTTATTTCCATAAGCAAGGACATCTTGCTAAAATATGTTGGACTCTGAATCTAGCAATGCTTCCAGAAAAGATGAAGAAAGTGGAAGGAGATGATGGCAGAAAGGGAAAGGAAGTTTCCATGAATGATGTGTCTCAGAATGATTCACATGTTGATGCTGATGTGTAGACAAAGGAAGGACCTTTGAAATGGACTGGTAAGAAATGGCTAGAGTTCTTATCCAATTAATATTGCATGTTTATGGATGCATCTATTTGCATTTATTTGGTAATTGAATGCTAGTTGCAGGACTTTAGCAATAAAGGTGAATGGGAGAAGTTGAGCAGCAAGCTCATTTTGTTGTTGCAACATTATATTTCATTTCAGCTTTGAACCTACAATGTGCTTAAGTGAAAGTTGAAGCATGAAATGCATGCATGAGCATGAGATGCCTGAATACAGGGATGTTGATGTTTTCCTTGTATTTGAACATGTATGTGTAATTAACTTGAAGGGTTGATTGCTTTAAACATGCATGTAATGCTGACTTGGGAGAAGTTAACTTGCTCTCCAAGATGGAGATAATAATGAAGTTTTTCATATTTTGAAAAAGAGTCCCAATGGTCTTTGTCTACACGCTTGACTTGAAGGGTCATTTGTTTTAAGGGCATGTTTTGTGGGCTTGTTATCTAACCCATCATTTGTATGCAGATGTAAGACATGGAGGTGTTCACAAGATGTGAAATCTATTTCTTTTGTGAAGCAGGAGTTTAGTCCATCCAGTCATTGTCTGTGTTTCTATTGTTGTTAATAGTTCTTGTTGACAGCTTTTCAAACAGGTACAAATGAAAGGTGAAGCAGATGTACTTTACATTTGTTTGAGCCACCTTGGATCAATGATCAAGGCAGAGAAGTTGAAACTACCTTCTATGACCATCTCAGCAGGAGTTCTGCAGGAAGGCAAGGAGGAAGGCAGTTCTTCCCAAGAGGACCAGCACATATAGGAAGGAAAGTGGTCAAAGGCTTTGGTTCATAGGCACAATGCAAGGGAATTGTGTGGAGGCTGAAATAAGAGGGTGTTGTTACTCTCATTTACTATTCAGATCGATATATCAATCTTTTGGAGACCAAAAGATCTTTTAGTGGGAAGGCGTGATCCAAAATGGATTTTGGATACACTTCTAAGTCTATGTGTCCCTCACAAAGGAAAATGAAAGTCCGAGGATGTTCCTGGAAATAACCCCATTACAGAGATCATTTCATTCTGAATCTACTGCAACTTTAGTGGGCTAAAATGAAATTTGGATGCAGAAGTTATCACAAAACGAAGCTGCCCTTTATCCTTTGAAAAAGAGGCAAAATCTTCAAAAAACTGGCAAAAAAACCTGATAAAGGGAAATCACATCGGAGATGGTCCAAGAGGTGGACTTAAGTGGAGATGGAAGAAACCCCCATTTCTGATCCCTGACATATCAGGTTAGAGGTAGACATGTCTAAATAACATAAGGAAGGAACCCCAAGCCAATGTGACATTACAATCGCCGATATTGGCGAATGGTCGATCGGCGTCGGTGGATCGACATACCGAAAGGGCAAACCCTGGAGCTGTTGCGATTGTGATTAGCAATCATTACCTAGACCCAATTGCATAAAATTTTAAATCCGGGGTTTTCGGATTTTCTGTGTATTAGCGTCTTTCCGCTAAAAAAACCGAAATACACAGGAAATGTGCCTGAAGTGATAAAACAAACCTGAAAAGAATTATAGGCGCAACCTTATATTATTTGAGTTCTGTAATGAGAAGGATTTCGGGCGGGCCTCAGGCGGTCAGTGGTTTTGGATGAGCTCTGCCCGATCCCATACACTGGCCGACACATGGCTTGGCATGGGAGAGAGAAAACTTCCTTTTCGAGCGGGTAATCTCCGCGCATATGAGCCACCCGAAATGAATATTAGTCGTGGATCTGAGGTCACATAGATCAAAGGTGGGCTTGCAATAGCCATAAAAAGTGGATCAAAAAGGGTTTTTAGGGACGATTTAATTGAATTTCAAGTCTGGATTTCACGCCTGATAGTGTATTTTCGGGAAATTCTCTATGTAATGGAATTTTGTCTATTTTCGGATTTTTTCCTGAAAGAAGGCCCAGAATCCTCTGTAACCACTCCAAATCATCATTCCATGCTACAAGCGGGTGTTTTTGGCAAACAATGAGGCGTTTGAAGCCACAGAGCCACAGAGCAAGATGGCAGTCGAACAGAAAACACACAGAGAAGCCGCAGGGCCATAGAGGGATGATAGCACATGGAGAAATGGCTGGGGAAGCTAGAGAGAGCTGAGAAAATGCCTCAAAGAAGCCAGAAGGCCCAATTGATAGGATTGGTTTTTCGAGAGCAGCAAGTCTAGGAAGGAGAGTTGTTAGCTGAGAGAGCAAACAATCAAAGAGAACAATTAACAGGCATCAAAGTTGCAATAAGGTCACCGGAAGGTTGCTAAAGGTCGCTGGGAGGCCTAGGAAATCATTGATGCATGCAGAGGCCAAGAGAGAGAGAGCTTAGAGGAGCTAAGAGCCAGAGCTAGAGGGTCGAGATCCTTAGAGCCAATGGGATAAGATGGTGTTCCGAGACCAATGTTTCTGTGTAAAACATTGGAGTTTATTGTGGAACTTGTAAAAGGAATTTTGCCATAATCCCAAAGAGCCTACTCGGGTTGACTAGAGCTCAAGGAGATGTAGCCCAAGAGTTTTGGGTGAACTCCATATTAAACTTGTTGTATTATGCGCGTTTGTTATTTTTTGCATTGTTTCACTATTATATGTTTTATATTAGTTTAATCAAATTAATTTACAGCACATAAACAATTTTAAAACAAACATAAGCATACACCTTATTGTCAAGCACGTCATTAGTTCCGGATTGGTTAATCATAGTTTTCTTGGGAATAATTAAGCTTTGGAAGTGGGAGAGGTTCTTGTAATCTCACAAGAAGCCTATAGAGCCCAATTTTCAGATCAATACAACTACAGTAATTTCCAAATCTAGTAAAAGGACTCTAAATAATATTTCTTGTGATTTCACAGATTATGATTTCACTTTTATATTCCTAATTGATTCACGGTGACAAATTCATGTAGGAATATTTTCCTTTCCTCAAATAGACAAGGAACCCTGTAATTATTTAAATGCATAGTCTTGAATTAAGAAAGATAACCATTCATTTATAATTAACAAAGCAATCACTAAATATATACTTATCTTTACTTTACTGAGTTTCCAACCATAAGCCCACAAGGGAATTGAACGTTCCTCCCAATCTACGAGAACGAGAACACCTTTGGTGCTCCCCCCGAGCTGATTTCATACACAAAAGTAATTTACTTTGCTTCTTCTAACTCCATACACTACCTAGTGCCAACCAACTTCAGTCTTAGGTTCTTCTCCTTCGATTAATCCCACTGGCCAACCAGCTCAAGGATTATGAATTCTTGCATCAAACCAACAATTCTCCAAATTTTCTTTTTGGTTTTTCCTCCTCTATCTTGCCTTAGGTACCTCTACCGTATCAGCTTCTTCTTTTTCAAAGTATTTCTTTCTAGGGAAAGAATTTGGACAGGTAACCACCAACCTAACTATTTCTTTATTCTAACTGCTTCCAGAGATAAAATATTTCTCTTTATTCTATCCTTGTCAACTATGCCTGATTTCTATTTATCAAAACTCTATAATTGGTTTCATATTAACGCCATATCATCAAATCAAATCAAATCTCTATAGTAAATTGAAATAAAATAAAACAAAGTAATTCTTGGAGAATTATCGTATTGTCAGCAAGGTGTTACAATATATGTGAGATATCAACTCATTATGATACATAATGAATAAAAAGAAAAAGTATAATGTAAAATTTTATATATAAAAAAAATATATGATCATAATCCAATTGCTAAGTGAATAGATATATTTTATTGCCCAACATAAATAATAAGTTTAATCATAATTCACGAAAGAAAAATCACCATTATTAATATAAGGAAATGTTACCACGAAATTATCATTACTAATTACATTCATTTTAAATAAAGAAAGTCATGCCATGAAAAAAAAAAGAGAGAGTGATGCAAAATTCTAAAAGGAATAAAAAAAAATAATTATAGAATAAACTCTTAATATAAAAATATATAATAAATGAAGTTTATAATATAAATTTAAAATTCTAATAATGAGAATGAAAATAGATGGTAAATAATTCATTTAACATATTTTTAAAAACTGTGCTAAAGTATTTAAATCTTATAAAAAAATTATTGCAACTAATTTTACTATTCCATTTTATAAAACACATCAAGTGAGATTGATCTTTAATACTACTTTATAATAAAAAATAGTAATAATTCTCATCTTTTGCTACCCACATAACATAATAAGTTATTGTTTTAAGAACCTAATAACATAACATAAACAATAAGGGCATGTTAATAAAAGTCATAGCCATGATTATAGTAAAAGAAATTCATTAATGAAAATCATAGTAAAAAACTATTCTTAGTGTATTTATAATGATTTTGCATTAATGAAGGCTCATCATTCATCCTCTGAAAATAAAATCATCAATCGAGAGAGAAATCACATCCAAGGGGCATCTTTCCACCTAACCAATAAAACCACCTAATCTTAAGTACTACATTTTGGGTGGTGCTAAGGACCCATCATAATATAAGGTGCATCACCAAGTAGTCGAAAAGTTCCCCCACTTGGTCTCAAACATCTATCAGGGATTATACTCTCACTCTATCAAATCAACTAAATTAAGGATTTCTTTTTCTAACTAATTAGTCATGACATGTGGAAAGGCTTATAAACCTACTATGCTACCATACCTTGCAAGGTCCACAAACTTGCCATATGCAAGGAACTTAGTACTATAGTCAGCAATGGTGTCCCAAGGCCCCGAATAAAATAATTGCCATACAAGAACGAAAATTAGTACAAAAAATTATCTAGATACTACTCTAACTGTACCTACAACGATAGATTAAGCTAAGATAACTATCAAGCCTCTCGCATAGATTTATAATCAAAATGGATGTTTACATAACTAAAAATTCTAAACGATACATCAGTTTAGTTTCACAATCCATGTAAACTTTCCAAAGAAACTTTTATTCCATTTTCAATTATCAAGGTTGTCTAACAAGTAAAAATATGTCGTTATCCCTGTTATCACTCTAATATTTCTCTAGAGTTGTTAAGAAAGAAATGATTAGAGGTAACCCAAAACCTACTTTGGAGATTAGGATCTAGCCTTCCTGATTCTCAGAGAGGGCTCCTTCTTTATGATTTAACTTTGTTTTAGTTATTTGATTTTAGGCTAGTTATGATTGTACTTGGTTTTGATTTGGATTTGGTGGTGAGATCACTGAATTAGATGGGTAGAGCTATGTCTTTTACCATTGGGCTATGGGGTCAATTGTGAAGACAAACACGACTGGAGCATGTTGTAAAAATAGTGCCTACAAGGCAAGGTAGCTGAGTAATTTCAGGTCTTAAGGCTAGAATGATGAATTTGGTTTCAATCGGGTTGAAGGAGCAATTAAGGGTTCCTTAGGCTAGATAATGAATGAAGTGAAAGAGGTCAACCAGGATGGGAGAGAAATTAAGGATTCTGAGATCCCGATATCAGAAGAAAAAATAGAAATGATCAACTCTTCAAAATAGAGAGTACTTAAACAAACTCTGAGAAAAATTTCCAGCTAATTCATTCACTTTAGATAACATGTAAGTTTGTGTAACACATAAGAAGATAATAAATTTGACAAAGAAAATAGTTCACTGTAATAGCTCAACACATGAATCATGTAATGCAATCTTTTTATTACTCGGTCCAGTCTGCTGACTTGAAAAATTGGTACAATAGCCCTCAGGTTTCTGAACAATACCACTCTACAAATGTCTAGCAATCCACCTTTAATACTTTGAATTGTAAAGTATTTATAAAAATAATTTACAAAATATCCCAAACTGTCTTGGGAATTAATTTAGAAGAAAGAAATATCTTCATGCAAGAAGATAAAGATAGATATTCAACTGTTGTATGTTGTCCCTATTTATTTGATTGTGTTGTCTCTATGATCTGATATTTTGTTGTTTATTGTCTTCCTTGCTATTGGTCTTCATGTTGGCTATTCTTTTTACTTTGACCTTTCAACTGATACACTTTCACCTGATACACTTTTACCTGGCTGACCTGTCACTTTTCTTATACTATGTTGTTTTCACTTTTACTATGCACTTTTACACTAGGTCATTTAACTTTTCCCATGTGTTTGCATCTGGTAATTGAATATTTACCATTTTCCTATCAATTTCATCTACTTCTATATACTTGGTAAAAGTGGGCATGTTCACAAAAAAGGTGTTTTACCTCATGTTGGAGGTAAAAAAGGTTCTCAAATGTTTGATATAGAACCTTTCTAGTAGGAATCCGCTTCATAGATGAACTATTTACCTAATCCCTTGCCACCTCTGTTATCCTTCTGTTGTGGTCTTCCCATGGCATCATTTTGTCATTTATCACCAAGGGATTTGGTAGACCTTTTTGCCTCAAAACATCAAACTTAGCCATGAACCTATCTATAGCTAGCTGCATGTTTTGACACTAATGGGAAGGATCATCATCAAATTCCTCTTTGTGAGGGCATTTTTTACCTCTAGTATTGTGCCAGTCCTATTAGGTATCTCCAGCTCCTACAATTCATATTTTTTTTTGTAGTTAAGTAAATGGATGATTCTAGTGGCTTCTTCTGGCATGTTTCCCAGTTATGCCCTAACTCTTTGTATGGCTTTTGTAGCCTGTTTCACTAAGTCATTTTTTTCAAAAATTACTTGAATGGATGGCCAAATATCATTGACAAAGTCAATGATGTTGGCCCATAACAATGCCTTAGCTTGGCCAAGCGTGCTTTAATGTTTATTCTTTCTCCAATCTCTTCATCCTTTCAGTCAACCTGGTTGACTTCTGAACTTCTTCCTTGTAAATAATATGTGCAAGCTTTTTATCATTCTCTAGACTGGTTATCTTCTACTTAAGCTTGTTTATTTCTATGGTCTAAATGGGCATGTCTTCCATTACCTTGACCAATTTACTTGCCTCATCACGTGGCTGAGCTGTTGTTTCTGTTGAACCTCTTGCTGATGTATATGTTGTGGCAGCTGGTAGCGCTATAGCCAGTGGAGCTATAGGAGCCAATGAAGCTTCCAAGGTGGATGGTACTGCTATGGTGACTATTGGAATGACAGTGGCAATGGCAGTCTTGTATTAGGCTGTCCAACTCCTTCTCTATTTCCTTTAGTAGATCATTTAGTTAGAGAACAAGGTATGTCATTTCCTCCTAATGAGTTTGGCTTTGTAAGACCTCTTTTGTCTATGAGTGCTCTGAATGATGCAGTTTTAGTTTCTTTCTAAAAGAAACAATATCCTCATTCTTTTTCTTTATCAACTTCTCTACAGCCTTGAAATCATTGGGATCATGTCTAAGCTCAATCACTAAGTCTTCCAGTGACTTGATTATGTTGTCCTTGGACTGTGAGGAGGCCTTTTCCAGTTTGTACTGAGCAGTGGTATTATCCAACAAACTTTGAAGCTTATGTGCAGTCATAGATTTACTTGTCAAGGTGGAATTGATCATCTCACCTGCTTGCTTTTGGAACTCAATTTGACCAATGGGATGAACATCCCTAGCCAAAACCTCAATATATTCTTTCCTATACTCTGCTGATGATCTTGGCTACTGGACTGTAGATTGCATGAAGGTCATCTGCATTTTACCTATTTTGATGTTAAAGGCTAACATCAGTCTATTTTGATTTGCAGGTGTCTGCTTGAAGTATTGGGCATAAGTCTCAGCCTTTAATTTCTCATTCCTCAACTTAATTTCCTTGTATCTATCTTTCATATCCTCCTCTTTATCCACAGGCCTGGTGAATGAAGAGACCTCAATGCTTATTTGTCTCTCAATAAGTTGGGTATTTGAGGTAGAGGGTTAGTTTGTTTGTCCTAAAGGTGATGGGCCTTTGCTTCTTTCCACCATTGTATCAGTGTCACTGATTTCCACTGAGTCAATGGTGTCTTCATGTTCAGTTACAGGATTAAGCTTGGGTCTCTTCCTATAACTGATCTCAATCTATTCATCTGTGGTTTCCATGGCTAAACTAGAACCTTCTTCTCTGGTTCTCTTTGCATTTCTATCCTCATTTGCTAGAGTTTGTAAACTAGGAGGAATATTCATTGGTTCTCCTAATTCTGTAACCCGCAGGAAGGAACTTGTATCAATCTGTTTTTCTACATCATTTAATGTATTCTCTACATCAACTAGAGTATTGTCCATGTCTATCTAAGTGTTTCGCAACCATTTTGGCAAATCTCTCAATGTCTGGCCTGGGATGATGGATGAAAGGACCAAATTTGACCTAGCGCCTAATCTTCTTTATGACTCCATGAGGGTCATATTGCCACATAAAATTGTACTTGAATTTCATCTACTGTAGAATATTATCTGCCTCTAGTCTGGCTTCCCTATTATTACAAATAAAGGGTCCCAATTGGTTTCTCATTTTGAATTTAGCTTTCTTCTTGGTCGCAAGGAAGTTAACTTCATTAGAGTTTATTATCTGCCTAAAGTAATATAATGTAAATAACATCATGGGTAGGTATTTGGGTAGTTTGTAGGGGGCCAGTTGGCATCCATATATCCTTATCTCTCTGTGGTGTTGGTATAAATACCAGTCTCCCACTTTACTATTCTTTGTCGACAGTAAAAACCTTTTAATTTCCTGAATGATCCTTGGCTAAAAGCTATTGGTTAACATCTTTACAACAGGATGCACAAATGAATCAATGAAATATTTGTAGGAAAAAACAGTGGAGTATTGTTGAATCACTAGTGTCCAATAGATGACTGATCTTGGGTTGCCTTTGGTGTCCAACTTCTAAATATTGATTGGAAACTTCTCTGACTAATAGTACAGTAACATATGAAATAAAAATGAAGAATAATTGAAAACTTTCTCATTTGGTATTCTAATGAATTGTTCATGCATTCTATCTGCTATGAACTGAGCATAGTTGTACATTATAGCAGGAGGCTTGACTGGGCAAAAGATGGAGAGGAAGGAAAGAACATCCTCATCCACATGTTCATCAGAGGTGTAGCCTAAAATGTAGGAAAGCATGTTTATGATTTATCTGCCTCTCTCAGGAAAAATGGTGGCAACATATGGTGGACTTTTTGTAGGAGTATGACACTCCTCTATGATGAAGGTTTGCAAACTTTGGGTTATCCTGGGAAGGTATAACTTGATATAGAGGTCAACCAAGCCTTCAATAAAAAGTGGGGTCTCATTTGAACTTGGTTGGACTTGCAACATTAGGTTAATGGATTTTGTAGTGATGGTGAGCAAAACTTGCTGGTCAAGGGTGACAATGGCTCTTTGACTAGCAATGTAGCAAGCTTGGCAGAAGTTAATGATTTATGGGAATGGGTGAACTTATGGAAACAAATAATTGGGAAAATAGGACTCCCAAGGGTGGATATCATTGTTCTAGTTTAAAAAATTGTCCTTACTCCAACAGTGGAGCTTTAGAAGGTAGGTAGGGGAAGTAGTGTCCTTGATTTGAATGTCTCGGTCTGCTAATGCAAGGTAGTCGATATCCAAGTGAGGGGTTTGCAGAGGTCTCATGTACAGAGAGGTTTGTGAAGCCATAATTGGGTTTACTAAATTGAACAAATCTTCCAGAGATTTCAAGAGTGAGGTTTAGAAGGTTTGGTATAGTGGGAGGGTGGTTAAAGTGTGTGAAACAAGGTTTAGGATGTAGAAATAAGTTTCTCTTCAATTACAACAATGTTTCTTTAATGAATTCAATTAATCAACCACTTAATTACAAATGTGCATTTTCAAATTCAAAGTTCGTTCTAGTTTTTTCCAAGAATACCTGGAAATTGATGGTTTGGTGTGCAAACTGGGTTCAGTGGTGAATGTGGAAGGTACTATGGCTTCAACTGTCAACTGGTTGCTTCAATTGGGTATCTGAAGCATCTTCAGGTGGAAAAAGGTGGTCAAATTGGACATAGAGGTTCAGGGAGGTGCAAATGGCTAAGCATTAGTTTGCAGTGAAAAACGAGCGAAAAGAGCAATTTGGGGCTTTTTCAGCCTTTTAACGAGTAAAGATCACATTTTGGCGTGGAAATAATTAAATGAACAATGGTTTGTTTTCATTTTTGGTAGGGAGGTGGTTTTGTGCACCATCACATTGTTTTGGATGATGGACAATATTTTTTGTGAGCACATGATCTAACCTGGTGTTGCCACGTAGCAGAACAATTCCCAGGCAAGATCGTGAATCTCGCGTGCTCTCGGGTTGTTAACGGTCGCACAATTCTATACATCATTGGATCTGGGGGCAAGAGATCAAAGGGCTATCGCATAATTGAGTTGAATGAAGGTAATCGAGAAAGGGTTTTAGCGAGGCCAGGGATTTAATTACAAATATTTGTAATTAATTAAACAATAATCTCAGGATTTTCAATATAAGCACCAGGTTAATAAATGTGGGACCATGGGTTGTATGGCAAGGTTTTCTTTAACTACACCAAGGGTTGTTGGGTTAAAAATGTTTGTCAGGAAATACAAAGTTGGGGGTGTTAATTACATAATGCGGGGGCATAGTAAACAAAAACGTAGGATAAGGGGGCTTTGTGGGATTTTTAATGGAAATGGGGAATTAATAAAGGGGCAAGGTAATATTTGTAATGGGAAATACGTTTCACACTAGGGAAAATGGGTTTTGGGAAGGGGGAGTGATATTTGGAGGGCAACTTCTAGGGAAATGTGTGAAACCAAAGGGTAAAGTCAAAATGTGGGGAAAATGGTATTTATAAGTAATGAAGGGATAATGGGGAAATTAGGAAATAGTTATGTGGGGATGTAGTGAAATGAGGGGAAATTAGTAAAGAAGCTTGGTGAATATCCTTTCTTTCTCACATTTCCTCCTACACATGAAACATAGGCTTAAGAATGATAAATGAGCTTTTGACTTAGCAACCTTGTGCATTTGCAACAATTCTTCTACCTACCCTCTATCTACCCTAACATTTTCTCTTCATTTATTGGGTGTTTTTGAGCTTTCTGACCCTTTATTACCTTTTCTTTTGATAGGAAAACTATCTAATTCTAACCTTATAACTTCCAATAGCTTAGATTAAACTAATGAGCTTATTCTTATTCTCTGCCTAACTACTGATCTGCCAAGGTTAAACAGTTTGGCTAGATCTTTATTCTCTATCTATCAACATGAAATTTAAAGCATGAATGAGTCAAGATTAAGCTTTCTTACCATCATGGATTGTGGCATTTTTGAAAAGTGAAACACAATCTTATTTTACAAAGAAAATCAAAAGGAGTGGAATTTGAATTTGCACACTTTCATGATCTATTTTTTCGGGGGGGGGGGGGGTTCATATTTTTCACTTTTTTTTATCTTTTTTTCCTTCTTTTTGTCCTTTGATTATTCTTCTAGGTCATATCCTCTTTACATTTTTTTAATTTTTAATATGGAAAACATTTTGTAGAAAGAAAAATTATGTACAATATTACAAGACCAACCATAGCTAATTCAAAATTATAAATCCTATTATTATAGGACCCTAATAGTGGCTCCACATGGGGATTACATTTCCTAGTGAAATGTCAAGAACTTTAAGATCAGTAGCCTTTGAAATTTTGACTTTGTTTGCCTTGTGACTGCTCCTCTGTAATATGCTTTATTCATACTTATGATAGTAAACCCTTCAAAGCTCAGGGCCTTGTCTCTGGGCTTAAACTTTAAAAGATTACCATCCAATCCAATCTAAACTCTGAAATGTTATATACAATGAGAAAAGTAAATTGAAATAGTGTTAATGTGTGGATAAGTAATGCTTCAACATTCTACCATTGACAGGTCCTCCTAGTAGATTTGTTCCATCTAATTATCTCAATAAAAATGCATTGTTACCTCTATAACCACAAATGAAGTAAGGGCCTTGTTATATGAAATCAAATTTTCCATCATTACCCTTATCTTCTCTTCTAGAATCCCATTTGAGAAATTTATCACCTATGTAAAAATCATTAGCTTTAGTCTTTTTGTCAAAAAAAAAATTGATTTTATCCTGAATCCCTTATGATTTGACATAGGCTTCTTCTCTAGTTTGTTGCAAGTGTATTGTCTGATTTATCCTCGTTTGGATATCATTTGGTTCTACTTGCAACTCTTGGATAATTTTCATCCTTGGTAGTCCTAAAGAGAATGGAAAAATAGAATACATACCATATACTAGCTAATAAGGAGATGTACCAATGGACCTTTTAGTAGTTAGTATGTCTGCCCATAAGGCATTGACCAACTTTTTGTTCCATGTCTTCTTGTTATCTTCTAGAAAAAAAAATTATGATATTAACCAAGATTTTATTTGAGGATTCTGCAAGTCCATTATCTTGAGGTTAATAGGAATTGGAATGGCCAAGGGTAATGTGATAATTGTTATAAAAGTCTACCATTTTCTTGGATTTAAAAGCAGCTGCATTATTATTAATGAGCTTTTGGGGGCATCCAAATCTAGAAAGGATTTTTTTCTCAAGGAATGAAATCATGACAGAGTTTGTGGCTTGTCTAGAAGGGATGGCTTCTATCCATTTAGTGAAGTAATCAGTGGTTGTCAAAATCCATTTATGTTGGGCTGACGAGGATGGGTGAATTTCCCCAATGAAGTCTAAACCCCATTGCTGAAAAGGGATTTCTGTGGAGATGGGTTTGAGAGGTAGTGATAAGAGTTTACTATTTCCATCAAATATTTGTTGCTTGTCACAAGAGGTCACATGTTTCTTGACATCTGCAAAAAGGGTGGGCTAGTAAGAACCTGCCCTTAGAATATTGTTAGCATTAGTTTTCCAATATACGTGTCCCCAACAATCTCCTGCATGAAATTATTGCATAACTTTGTCAGCTTCATCTTTCAATAAACAATTTAAAATCAAGCCACCATTCTCTTTCCAAAATAAAGCATTACCTATGATACAATATTTCATTGAGTTCATTTTCAAAAATCTAGCTTTAATTCTAGATAAAACAGGAGGAGCTTGTAAGTTTAGTAAGACAAATATGATATCTTCATACCAAGGTGAATCTGTAAAAGTTTCACTGATCTTTGAAATCACCATCTCTTCCTAATCACCTAGAGCACCAATGAAATTTATATCTAAGGCCTACAGTTCAATTCAACCATGAATTTAGCTAAACCTTGGCCTTTGATAATTTTTGTAAGCTTTATTTCTATGTCATATTCCAAAATAATGGCAATCCATTTGCCTCTCTTTCCTTCAGGTCCATTTTGTGTCAAAATGTCCTTTACTACTCAATTTGGAACATAAGCAATGATGTGTGAATACAACATGTACACTCTGAAATCTTTAATAGCTTTCACTAAAGCAAGTACTCTTTTTTCCATAATGTTATACTTTAGTGTAGCAACTCTCAAAGATTTACTGAAAAATGAAATTGGTTATTCATAACCTTGATCATTCTTTTGGAACAAGACTTTTGCAATAGTATGTTCTGAAGCAAAAGAAAAAATTATAAAATCTTTTTGGAAATCAGGACTTATGAGGACTAGAGTTTTGCTAAGGGATTCTTTGATTGCCTCAAAAGATTGTTTAGCCTCTATTTTCCACTTAAGTGCTGAATCTTTCTTTAACATGTTGTTTAACTCTCTAATTAATTCTGCTAAATTAGAAATGAATCTCCTATGGAAATTTATTTTGCCTAAGAATGATTGTAATTCTTTGATGTTTCTAGGATGAGTGATGGTCAGGATTGCCTCTATTCTAGCTGTATCTATTCTAATTCCATATTTGGATATTATGTGTCCCAAGAGTTTACCTACTTTTAGAACAAACAGTGCCTTTTTGGGATTGAAAGAAATAGCATATTTTTTGAATTTAATGAAAACTCTTCTTAGGTGCTCTAGATGTTCGTTATCTGATTTGTAAAATATTGTGATATCATCTTAGTAAACAACTAGAAAGTCATGGATTTCTTTGGAAAAGCCTATGTCCATAGCTCTTTGGAATGTTGCTCCTACATTCATTAATCCAAAAGGCATCTTCAAATACATGAAAGTACCCCAAGGAGTAGTAAATGCAATCTTGGCTTTGTCCTGTGGATGAAATAAGTTTTGGTTGTATCCAGATAATCCAACCAGTAATGAAATTCTGGATGATCCTACTACGCTTTGAAGAATGTGGTCCATTTTTTGGAGAGGATAGTTGTCTTTTAATGAAACTTTTTTCAACTTTCTGAAATCAAAACAAAGTCTGGTTTCTCCTGTTTTCTTCCTAGTGGTGACTAAGTTAGATACCCAATCTAAATATCTAATGGGTGTTATGATATGTGCATTATACATCCTTTTTACTTCCTTTTCAATGAGTGGCAGAAGAACTGGATTAATTATCCTAGGCTTATGTTTAAAATGTTTATGGTCTTCTTTGATAGGTATCTTATGTTGAATTATGTTGGTATCATAAGACTTTATGTCTTCATAACTCCAGGAAAGCACATCTTGAAACTCCTTGAACAGATTTATGCATTTCAACTTTTCATATGGAGGTAATGCTTTGAACATTTTGATAAGCTTGGGTTTTTCTTCAGTTCATATGTTACATTCTTCTATGTCTGCTCTTAAAGGCTACATTTTTGGTTTCCTAGCTACATCATTTGAATCAAACAAATCTTCTAATGGGACTAATCCCTTGGGCAAAAAGTTATCTTTAAGGTTTATAATTTCAGGATCATCATTCATTATTTCTTCTATTTCTACTTTTTTTAAGTTATCTATTTCTACTTTAGTGAAATTAGTCAGTTTACCTAGATCTAAAGCATTTATATCTATTTCACTCTCTATGTTATTGTCTACTGTATATTTTGTATCTATATTACAATTTTGAAACTCTCCTTCAACATTCATGAAATCATAAAATTGAGAATCTTGTGAGAAAATCTGCTAATATTTCAAATGGTTAGGTATAACAGGCCTATGTCTCACTTCTATAGTGTACTGGTGGTTGGGCTGTAAAGGAAATTTGCAGGTACTAGCAAAAGTGGCCAAAATGTGAGCTTGCATATTCTATTTCCTAGGAATGGTAGCAAAGTCAGTTTCGAGAAGCTCCTTAATCAAATCTAGGGTAGTCTCTCTATATTGGTTAATTTTGGGGTTATTCACAAAGTATTCACCTTTGATTTGTTTTATAATCAATTATGAGTCTCCCATGAAAGAAATTCTCTTGGCTCCCAGTTTTCTAACCATTTGTAGTCCTAAGATCAGAGCTTCATATTCTGTCGTGTTGTTTGTGCATTTAAAGTTTAATCTAAATGCATGACCTTCAGAATGATTATTTTCCATGTTGTGAATCCAAACTCTTGCACCTACTCCTAATCTATTCACAGAGCCATCAAAATCTAAATGCTATAGGGACTAATGAGATTTGTTTGCACTATCAGGTGCTTTATATTTTTGTTCTATAGTTGTGATTTCATTTTTTCCATTGTATGAATTGTACAAGATAAAAGATTCCATATTAGAATGCATGAAGTAAATAGGGAAATTCTGTGGTTTTTCTGCACTAACCATGTATTTCATCAATGTTTCTCTGTAAAGCTTCCTTTGTTGACAAAAAATAGATATGGTGGCATATGACATGTCTAATTGAATAGATCCATGTCATTTGTCTCCCCATGAGCGAGATAATAGCATTCCATACTTGGGTGGGATGTTAGCAACTACTATGTCCATCACAATACTCTTTGTTGGGCACTTGACTAGAGGCACACACAAATGTTTAATCGGGCCAAGGCTCTTGACTTGGCTAGAATCAAAGGAAAACAGGTCCTTGTATCGTATGGTGATATCTAAGTTTAGTCTCTCCATGATTGATTTTAGCATTAAGTTATGGGATGCCCCTAAGTCTAGCATAGCGTTATGCAAGATTTTATCATGAACATTCAAGCTAATGTAGAAGGGAGGAATATCCCCATTGCTGATGTGTGCCATTTACCTCAGGACCAAACAATAACTCAGGTTGATCTTCATTCAAGTTTACAACATCCTCTCCTTCACCTATATTTAATGTTTTAGTGATTTTTTCTCTATATGATTCATTTTTCACTAGTTCGTTCAAAGGAACTGATATTTTCAATTTTTCTATCTCAGTCTTAATGTTGAATGGAAATTGAGTTTTGTCTGGTTGCATGAGATCTTCCTTACCGAATGTGGTCTATGTATTTTTATCTTCTTTTTTAGTACCTGGTACTTCAGTTTGTGTTTCAACAGTTTTCTTTTGAATTCTCTTATTTGGAATGATTTAAGTAACATTTTCAGTTTGAGTTTCAGATGAAGTTATATCTACAATTTTTGGGTCGGAAGTCTCCTGAGTTCCCCTAGGGAGAATTTGTATAACTTTGGTCACAGGAGATTCTATTATCTTTTTTGTGTGGGTTTGGATTGATTTCTTAGTGGGAATTTCAGTATTCTTTTTGCTTCTAAGGTTGTACTATTTGTGAACCTCATATATAGCAGATTCATAGAATTCTTTGAAGTCAAAGGATTCTCCATATTCTAATTGCAATTGTTGCAGCATGTACAAGTCTTGTTCTTCCTGGGTAAGAAAAACAACATCTTCATTTTTAATCCCTAATACGTTTTTCTGGGTGTCATCCTCTTCATCATGGTTTTGCGAACACTCAACATAGTTTTCCTAGAAGGGTGGTCTAATTTGTTGATCTGGTATTGCATTTTTTCTAGTGTTAGAATTTTTCCTAAAGTTGGGGTTTCTTATTAGGGGTGGTTGTTGATTTTCCCACTAAGTTTTTATTTCCACGTTTTTTAATCTATCCATTATTCTTTCTACACTCTTTTGTAAACTATCTATTTTACCATCAAAAGTGGAAGTTTCCTCTTTAATGACAACTCTTTTCTCATTTCTCATCCTAGCTTTCTCAGCTAATAGATTGGCTTCTACACTAACAATATTACTCTGCATTTGCTCTAATGCTTCAGGGTTTCTTTCCCTTAATTGGTATGACATGTCAGTGTCAAAACCATCAGGGAATTTGATCAATGCTAGGTTTGGTGGAGGTTTAATATAAGCATGGATTGCATTGTAAATGCTACTGAACCTAGTACAATAATCCTGAACTGATCCATTAGGAGCTCTTCTAATGTTATCATATTTAGATAGTATTTGCAGAGGGTTTTTCTTTCTTTCCTATCTATCAATAAACAATCTATGAAAAGAAGCTAAATCTGCAATATGATTAGCTGGCAAACCTTTGAACTGTTTTTTAACATCTCCTGTCAATGTTTGAGAAAATAACCTCATTTGTACATCAGACTCATCGATTTCATGCAATTCAAAGTTGTCAATCATTTTTTTCACATGATGTTGGGCAGTATACTGACCTATAGCATCAAACAAAAATATTTTTCTTTGGTAATCATGGGGCATGGCATGAAGTTGTGCTGGTAAGAACATAGGTTCATATTTTTCTACCATGGGTGAGATTTTAGCTTGACTAGGCAGAAAAGTAGTGGTGCTTGAAGAAGGAATTGAGGTGGTAGGAGATGAACTAGATGAACTTGAGATGCTCGATTGAAGAGGAAGCTGAGGTATCAATGGTTTAGGGGAATGAACTATGGTGCATATTGTAGGTGAGGTGGTAGTAAAAGAATTTGTATTACCAGTTTTTGAAGATTCTATAGAAATTTCAGAGGTAACAGAAGTGAGGGCAGCTAATTCATCAAATTGTTGAAGATAGGCATCATCTATATGGCTTATCAAGGTTGAGGTTAGAGCTTCTAGTTTATCAAAAGTATTCAAGACATGTTGATCTAAATCTGGATGTATAGCCACATTTTCTAACTCAATAAATTGAATAAAATTAGAGTCTATTACAGTTTCATGAATTGAATTTTTTGATTTGGTTCTAAACAACGAAAGCTAAAATGACAGATCAAACTGAATGTCCTCTAAATTTGATAATTCTTTGGGGAGTGAATTTTCTTTAACTAACTGGCTATTACTTGCTTGAGTTTCTACCTTTTTTTATTTTCTTAAAATTCTGTCAAGGTCATCAACTATTGTAGCAGGATCTGGATCTGGATTTGCATTGGTATAGTGAGTCCTTTTAGGAGCCATAATTTTAATTTTTTTATTTTGTTTTTTGAAACTTTTTAACATCAAATCTAAAATGACTTTACGGGGCAAAAGATGGGATTTAAGATTTCCTTAAAGTTTTGTTACACTCGGGATCGTCCCTAGTATGGTTGCCAATATGTTATCACTCCAATATTACTCTAGAGTTGTTAAGAAATAAATGATTAGAGGTAACCACAAACCTACTTTGGAGATTAGGATCTAGCCTTCCTAATTCTCAGAGAGGGATCTCTCCTTATGATTTAAATTTGTTTTAGTTATTTGATTTTAGGCTAGTTATGATTGTACTTGGGTTTTCATTTGGATTTGGTGGTAAGATCACTGACTTAGATGGGTAGAGGGATGTCTTTTACCATTGGGCTATGGGGTCAAGTGTCAAGACAAACAAGACTGGAGCAAGTTCTAAAACTAGTGTCTACAAGGCAAGGTAGCTGAGTAATTTCAGGTCGTAAGGCTGGAATGATGTAGTTGGTTTCAATCGGATCGAAGGAGAAATTAAGGGTTCCCTAGGTCAGATAATGGAAGAAGTGAAAGAGTTCAACCAGGATGGGAGAGAAATTAAGGACTCTCAGATCCAGATATCAGAAGCAAACATAGAAATGATTAACTCTTCAAAACATAGTGTACTTAAACAAATTCTGAGATAAATTTCCAATTAATTCATTCACTTTAGATAACATGTAAGTTTGTGTAATACATAAGAAGATAACAAATTTGACAGAGAAAATACTTCACTATAATAGCTCAACACATGAATATTGTAATGCAATCTTTTTATCACTCAGTCTAGACTACTGACATGAAAAATTGGTAAAATAACCCTCAGGTTTCTGATCAATACAACTCTACAAATGTCTATCAATCCACCTTCAATACTTCGAATTATGAAGTATTTATAAAAGTAGTTTACAAAATATCCCAAACTATCTTGTGAATTAATTTAGGAGAAAGAAATATCTTCTTGCAAGAAGATAGAGACATATATTCAACTGTTGTATGTTGTCCCTGTTTATTTGGTTGTGATGTCTTTATGCTCTAATATTTTGCTATTTATTCTCTGCCCTACTATTGGTCTTCATGTTAGTTATTCTTTTTACTTTGACCTTTCAAATGATACACTTTCACCTGATACACTTTTACTTGGCTGACCTGTCACTTTTCTTCTACTATGTTATTTTCACTTTTACTATGCACTTTCACAATAGGTCATTTAACTTTTCCCATGTGTCTCCATCTCGTAATTGAATATTTACCATTTTCCTATCAATTTCATCTGCTTTTGTGTAATTGGTAAAAGTGGATTTGTTCACAAAAAGGTGTTTTACCTCATGCTGGAGGTAAAACAGGTTCTCAAATGTTTGATATAGAACCTTTCCAGTAGGCATCCCATTCATAGATGAAGTATTTACCAGATCCCTTGCCACCTCTGTTATCCTTCTGTTGCAGTCTTCCTACGACATCAGTTTTTCATTTATCACCAAGGGATTTGGTAGACCTTTCTACCTCAAAACATCAAACTTAACCATGAACCTGTCTATATCCAGCTGCATGGTTTGGCACTTATCCTCAAGGTTCATCATCAAACTCCTCTTGGTGAAGACCTTTTTTGCCTCTAGTATTGTGTCAGTCCTGTCAGGTATCTACAGCTCCTGCAGTTCATATTTGTTTTTGGAGTTAAGGAAATGGATGATTCTAATGGCTTCTTCTGGCATGTCTTCTAGTTCTACCCTAACTCTTTGTATGGCTTATGTAGCCTCTTTCACTAAGTCATTTTGTTCAAAATTACTTGAATGGATGGCCAAATAACATTGACAGAGTTAATGATATTGGCCCATTATTGTTCCTTAGCTTGGCCAAGTGGCTCCTTCAACTTTAATTCTTTCTCCAAGCTCTTCATCCTTTCAGTCAACCTAGTTGACTTATAAACTTCTTCCTTGTGAATAATTTGTGCAAGCTTGTTATCATTCTCTAGATTGGTTATATTTTCCTTAAGCTTGTTTATTTATGTGGTCTGAATGGACATGTCTTCCATGGCCTTGACCAATTTTCTTTCCTCATCACCTAGCTAAGTTGTTGTTGTTGTTGTTGTTGAACCTGTCGCTGATGTAAATGTTGTGGCAGTTGGTAGTGCTATAGCCAGTGGAGTTGGAGGAGCCAATGAAGCTGCGAAGCTAGATGGTACTGTTGTGGTGACTGTTGGAATGATAGTGGCAATGGCAGTCTTGAGGCTGGTCTGTTTCAACTATATTAAGCTATCTAACTCCTTCTCCATTTCTTTGAGTTGATCATTTAGTTTGTGAACAAGGTCAATCATTTCCTCGTGATGATTTTGGCTTCCTAAGACCTCTTTTATCTTTGGGTGCTCTGAATGAGGCAGTTTCAGTTGCTTTATGAGAACAACAATATCCTCGTTATTTTTCTTTATCAACTTCTTTACAGCCTTGACATCATTGGGATCATGTCCATGCTCAATCACCAAGTCTTCCAGTGACTTGAATCTATTGCCCTTGGCCTATGAGGAGGCCTTTTCCAATTTGTACTGAGCAGTGATATTATCCAACAAACTTTGAAGATTATGTGCAGTCATAGATTTACCTGTTAAGGTGGAATAGATCATCTCACCTGCCTGCTTATGGAACTCAATTTGGTCAATGGGATGAACATAACTGGCCAAAACCTCAAAATCTGCTTTCCTATAGTCTGTTGATGATCTTGGCTGCTGGGCTATATGTTGCATGAAGGTCATCTGCATTTTACCTATTTTGATGTTAAAGGCTGCCATCAACCTGTTTTGATTTGCAAGTGTCTGCTTGAAGTATTGGGCATAAGTCTCAGCCTTCAATTTCTCATCCCGCAATTTAACTTCTTTGTATTTATCTTTGATATTCTTCTCTTTATCCACAGGCCTGGTGAATGAAGAGACCTCAACGTTGAGTTGTCTCTCAATAAGCTGGGTATTTGAGATAGAGGGATGGTTTGTTTCTCTTGAAGTTGATGGGCATTTGCTTCTTTCCACCATTGTAAACAATGTAAACTTTGAAACAGGAACTCATACTGTTACCCGTTTTGTAGAGATGGCAAAAAAGTGACCTCATTTTGAAGAGGGGTGATGCAGAACACACATCTGTTTTTTAGAACTTAGTTTTTGGCACTATAAATTTTTTTATGTACATTGTGTTTTAGAATGGTAGTGTCTTTTATGCTAATTTAAAAACGTGGTAATTCTACACCAGACCCTTTTTTTTAAAAAGATATTTTTTTTTTTTTCTAATGTATGAAATGTAAATAATTTTTTGTAAATTTAATAAATTTTGGAAGTGTTATTTCTCTTCATATTTTCTCGTTTTAATTTTAATTTTATTTTTTTTGTAGTGAGGTTTTTATTGTTTTGCATATTTAAAGAGGAAGGTCGATATTTTGAATTTTCGATATTCTACATATTTATACATCGTTAATTAATTTTTCAATCCACAAGAAACAATTGTTTCTAAAAAACAATATTTTTTAACAATCGACATAAAAGTAGCCATTTTTAACATAATATAACTAAAATACTACACATTTTGATAATTTTTTTACTACAATTGACATGCAAAAATCACAATTCTTATACGAAAAATTTAACTAAAAATAGTTAAATAATAGTTTTTTTTATGAATTTCCTATCAAAAAAATAATAATAATCACCTTTTTTTTCAAAAAATAATGATTAACTTAAAAATTAATGTGAAAATCACATATTACAAATATTGAATGCATAACAACCTTAATTGAGTGTATATTCTTCCAATAAAATGTCAAAGTCAAAACATTGCAAGTATAACTACTTAATAGTTACAAAAAATGAGCTTGATTTCCAAGCATAACTCAAATTTAATCAACAATGTCACATAATCCAAACTCTTCGTCCTCTAGAGTTTCATCATTATCTTCTTCCACAATATTTTTTGCTTCCTTTTGCTCATTCTCGTCTTCTAATGGATCTTTGATATCTGTGAATCTCCCAATGTATGTCTTTCCAAACATCCCATGTAATGGTAGTTGAGGTTCTGTTGCCTTTTTTTCCACACGTGATTCACTAAAGTCCCCTTTCTTCAACCCAATTTCTTGCATTGCATCTGGAAGAAATTGAAGAGCATTAATTCTTTGCTGAATGAAATTGCACTGTAATGGATCTTTTTAAATTGCAATGCAATTTCTTCCTTTTTGAAGGGAGCATGCTAGTGTTGTACCTAATTATCAAGCACAAAAGAAATGATGAAGTAAATTAGTACAATGACATATTAATTAAAAAATAACATATTGAAATTCAATTCCATATAATAAAACTTACCTGAGCCAGAAAATAAATCTAGAACCCAATCTCCTTCATTTGAACATATGTCCATAAGATAGTTAATCAATAATTGTGGTTTTTGATAAATGTTAACTATCTCTCATTTTGCTTCTTTGTCTTCATATGTTAGTTTTCTCACAACAACATCATAAGTCAGTATTTGGCTATGACTCTTTCCATCTACCCGATTAAAAATCATAAACATATAGCTATCATCTTTTTCCCAACTATCAATATGAATGAACTCACAATCATTTATAAATACTTGATCTTAATGGTTAAGAAGATTTGACTTTTGCCTGTAACATGAAAATAGTAAAAGTTCAATCAACCTGTACATAAATGAATTTTTCAACATGAATCAAATATACATTTTAAACTTCTTACCATGTAAACTGCATCCTTGAATTCATTTTTCCCTTGAAGCTTGACAATATCATTGCCAATTGTGTGTCTGAATGAAATGTCACAAATCTCCATAATGGTGATGACGTGACTTCTACAAATCCCGCAACCACTTTACTAAGAGCTTGATAAGTATAAGGGTCACTATCATAGTCAATGTTTGGAATATTGAAACCATGGGGAATATCCGCAATAACTGGGGCAGACTCCCTTTTAGGTACGAGTTTAACAATGTCTTCACAATCGCCTTGTATTACTTGATATTGAATAGTGTCTAGCGCATTCCAAATTAAATGAGTAAGGGTTGGATCGATCAAGTTCAACATTCTTAATACATTGCTTCCTCAATCTTTCTATCTTTATTTTTTCAATAAAGGTTCTGAAGCTAGTTGGCACTCCATTATCATCCTTCTTCATCTTTTATAAAATAAACAAATATATGTGTAAGTTATAAATTAAAAATAGTACATATGAATAAAAATGAATGTGTAAATCAAGGCACCTTTTTAAATGCGGGATAAAAAGCTTTTAATGTTGATGTAGAACTTGAATCTGGATAGTTGCATACAACGTCATCCCAACTATCTTCATTCAACAATTTAACCATTTGTTCTTGAATTTTCATGTAAACTTTATAACTGCATAGATAAAGTAACAAAAAGTTAATATAATGATATGTATAACAAATACTACCAAGAACAACATGTTTTATTTAAAATAAAATTATAATCTAGAAATAAATAAAAATTATTCAACAAACTTACTTTTGAAATTCCTCAGACATTTCCTCCAATGATAATTCTCCTAACTTCACACGAGATAATATTTTTTTGACAATTGTTTCATCTTTCACTCCTTGCATTCCTCTCCAAGGTGTGATAGTCATATCTTCTAGAAGCTGCTTCAACTCAAGAGCTGATTTACTTCCGCCACATATCAATGGCTTAGAGTTTTTGACCTTATGGTTTTTAATGCCAAAATTTCCCACATGCTAAAAATCTCATCAATCAACTTCCAAACACCTCCAGTTCTAAATGCCAATTGGAAAATGTTATCAACACCTCTGAATATATCACTAGGAAGGCTGCATTTTCCACCTTTTGAATTGGGTTTCTCTTCAATTTGATAGCATATTTCCATACAACATTCCCTTTGGAAATCTGCAGTAAAATTTATCCTATCCCCACCACATTTTTCTTGAAATTCACTATGAATAAATCTAACCCTTTGGATGAAAGTCATAGAAAGATTCATAGAAATCTTCTTTGATACCATTTTCCTGAAAAATAGAAACACATAAACTAGTAAATAGTGAAAAAATATTAACTTAAATCCACAACGAAAATATATCATAAATTTTTAATTTGTATAATTAGATAATTCAAATTAAAAAAATGTTAACACTAAGAAATGGTAGAAGCCCACTGACACCACTATGTCCATCCACGGAGTGGCAGGCGATTCCAAGAATCATGCAACCTCCATGGGCAGACGGGCGGGCCGTTATGGTGGCGCAGGATGGGGTTGTGGTAGCTCCTCATCGCACCACCCAGGTGGCTCGACCGCCCCATCCGCCTCCACCCCTCACCCCCTTCCCACCCACACCTTCCCAAACTCCCCACATCCCCCACCATATCTGCCCCCTCCCCTGACCCTCTCAC